>PVIW01001746.1:35191-269116 GCA_004026585.1 Noctilio leporinus | reverse complement strand
GTTCCCCCTGACCACTGAAGGCTTATTCCTTGTATTCATATACTTGGTTCTGTTTTGCTTGTTGTTAGTTTTGCTCATTATTGTCCCGTAATGGGTGAGATCATATGATATTTGTCCTTCACTGACTGGCTTATTTCACTAAGCATAATACTCTCCAGTTCCATCCATGTTGTTGCAAAGGGTACAAGTTCCTTCTTTCCTTCTGCTATATAGAATTCCATTGTGTAAATGTACCAAAGTTTTTTGATCCAATCATCCACTGATGGGCACCTAGACTGTTTCCAGCACTTGGCTATTGTAAATAGTGCTGCTATGAACATAGGTGTGCATAGGTTCTTATGAATTGGTGTTTCAGGATTCTTCAGGTATAGTCCAAGGAGTGGAATTGCTGGATCAAAAGGCAGTTCCATTTTTAGTTTTTTAAGGAAACCCCATACTGTTTTCCACAGTGGCTGCACCAGCCTACATTCCCACCAACAGTGTACGAGGGTTCTCTTTGCCCCGCATCCTCGCCAACACTTGTTGTCACATCATCTTTTAAGAGGGGCTTTGCCAAAGCTGTAGAATCAAATATGGTTGCTGGTTAACCCCTCTGTCTAAAAAGAGCAAAGGAGGTGGACCTGACCCTGCGTGTACAATCAGTAGTGATATTGATTTCCTCCTTGGGAGAGCTGCATCGAGGGTTGGCCCGCCAAATCTCACTGTGAGACAACGCGCACTTGAACACACTGCCACTGACACCATAAGGCCCCTCACAACCCTTGCAATAGTGTCACCCTTCAATGAGTGCTATCACGTTTTTCAGACCCTGCTTAAGGGAGTAAGTCAGGGGATGTACTTATTCCCATTGGGCCTAAATTTGGGTTAAGTGAGCTAGGTTAGAGAATTTGATATTTTGTTTTAGAAGAATTATGCATTATGTTAAGTGAGAAAAAGTTGGGATTGCTGCACAGAAGAAAAACTACGGAGTTGGTTCACATGACCTTGGCTTGTCAAGAACAGTATTGAAGAAGGAAGTGCATGGTTGTGTTCTATCTTCAATAGGACCAGAATAGAAAAGGGGGCCCTTCATTCACCCGGGGGGAGCTGGAAGGTGAAAGACTGCCCTGCAGGAGGCTCGGCCCAAACACTGCTGGGTACTATTGTGTTTTGGGGTTCCTACCATCCCCTCCTCCCCTATGCCCTACCTTCAGTCCCCCTCCCTTCCTCTGTGCGTCCTCCCACTCTAAGTCACCCGATGGATGAAGACAGAGGTGCTGAGACAGATACCTACCTCTGCCAAGCTTGATAAGGGTGATGATTCTAAGTTTGGGGTGAAATTTTAGTGCGAACAAGTGAAGCGAAAGATGTCACTTCAGTGGGAAAGAGATTTGTTTCTTTGATGAAAGAAGAGAGGGAAGCCATGTAGGTGGGTCCCACAAAGGCCTTCTTGGGGACCAAAGGTGTCTTGTTGCCCTGATACCTTGGGGGGCCCAGCTGGGTAGTCATTTCACGCCCTGGCAAATTTACCAGCACCAGTCTTCACGGTGATGTTCAGCGGTCTTCGGCATGGCCAGGCACAGGGCCGGAGGCCCGTTAGATGCGAACTGCAGACACGTGTTTAGTCAGTTGTCAGCGTAGGTCTATCCGATGCAAGGCTTGGTCCTCGATGATTTTCTGAGCAGCCGCTTGCGGGCCACTTTCACTCACATGAGCAGCTGAGCCCCTGACTGTTAATGGTGGCAGCATGTGGTCAGCCTCGGGTGACCCTGCATTACGTCAACAGGAGCAGTAGTCCACCGAGACCATGTCACCTTTTTTCCGATCATCAGACTATGAAAGCTACCCTGGCACGTCAAACCTGTTGAGGTGGCCGCCCCGGGCGTAAGTAGTGTGCACATCCTCACGTAATGTGACTACGTACATGCGTGCTGTTTTGGGTTCTGTCCTCACTTCAATTTCCACCCCTAACATCTGAGAAACAGGAGTTGGTATACCAACATGACGTGGGGGAATCAGCAGAATTATTCGTTCGTTTCACAGACAGACTTTTGAAAGCAGATCAAGCACCAACATGCATATAGCTCAAGGGTCGGCTACTCTTTCCGTGAAGAGGCAGACAGGAGGTACTTTAGGTTTTGAAGCTCCTACTGTTTTCATTATACATTCAGTACTTTTTTTTTTTTTTACAACTCTTTATCTTAAAACTATGCTCAGCTCCAGGGTCCTTCAAAGACAAGCCTCAGAGGCTGCATTTGCCATGCAGGTGGCTTGTTGGCCAGCCTGTTTCAGGTGAAGTCTGGTTGGGTGACATGCAGTCGGGACATGAGGGGCATCTGAAGGGCCAGTGTGAGTGCCAGGAAGTGAGAGGCTGGAAAACACCCAGGGAAACAGTCCCCAAGTCCTGGGCTCTTGCCTGGTGGGCTCACTGCACATTGAAGAGTATTTTCTTCTTCCCGTCCTTTTACAAAATATTTGCTTAATGAGCTCTGACACATTATTTGTGATGCACAGAAGAGACTGAAGAAGAAAGAGTTCAAGGTGCAGAGGACGGATTCCCTTTATCTTGGAAACCCCCATCTGGAGAGGTCATAGGCTACGTTGTGGACTGGTGTGACGGTCCCCAGGACTCCCCCTGTGACCTGCAGTGGAGGTACCTGGGCCCCAACGCCACAAGCACAGTCGTTCGCTCAGGTGAGAAGAACCTCCTGCGTTACCACCTTGCTGGGTCCCCTTAGAACCCCGGCAGGTAGCTGTCCAGACGGGACAAATTCAGACGTTGGCAATCACGCATCCAGCATGGGTGTTAGGATTTCAGATTTTGCAAATGAATACAGTGGCCCGAGAGCCGACCTTCAACCTGCTGTGGCAGAGACTGCCTGGACCTGAGGCTGGGACAGGGTTTCATGATTTTCATGAATCTGTTTCTCCAGATCAGTGGTCTCCCACGATGGCAGCGGGACATTCTAACAGTTGGCCGGAGAGCCTTTACGAAAGCCAAGAAGTGTGTGGCTTTGGAAGGTGTTTAGGACAGTGTTGCTGGGAGTTGGCCATCCACGCCTTCAATTTTAGTGGAATATGTAGACCTTGATCGCCTGTCCCCCAAACTGGGTCTGTGATTTCAAGATTGTCAGCGAAATCAAATGAGCCCCGGGTGGCAGCGTGCACCGGGGGTCAGTGGCGCCCTCTGCTGGACTCAAGAGAAAAAAGTGGGACTTTTCTGCGTCCTGCGGTGGCAGAGGCCCGAGAAGGGCCTTCACCAGCCTTTGGGGAGTGAGGAGGCAGAGGGTCCCTCAGCTAGACCAGCGTCCATGTCCTGGTGGGTGCCACGGGGGGCTGGCAGAGGGGGTGGAAGCCAAACGTTCCAGACACAGTTGTCGTGGGCGGGGAGAAGGCCGGTTGCTGGAAGGGGATCTGGAGTCAGGGGAGACTTGCTGCTGGTTTTCTGTCTCCTGCAACTGAGCGTGGGTTTCGTGCACGTGGCTAAGGGCAGGTGTAAGAGCTCTTCTCCCAGGGGAGGGTGCCGAGACCGTCCCCATGGGCTTTCGGGCTTTGTGGGAAACAGCATAGGACCCCAGGGCTCCGTGGCAGCGGGGCAGACAGTGGAGAGGAGGGGCCGCAGCCCTGAGAAGGAAATTGTTCAAGGGACACATTTTCAGGTTTCTTGTGTGTCCTTTCCAGAAGCACAAAGAAGGTCACTTGGTGTTATTACTGACAATCTGGTGACTTTTCTCCCTAGATGCTTTTAAACCAGGGGTCCGATACAACTTCAGGATTTACGCAATCTCCCCCAAAAGGATGGCTTACTTCCTGGAGACCAAAACGGGCTACACCCAGGAACAGGGTAAGCGGACAGACAGCAGGTGACATTTCCGTGGGGGGCTTTGCTGACAGCAGCGCTTTGGCTTTAGGAAGATGTCAGCGTCATCCCTAATTTTCAATGTCCCATTTATTCTGGTGATGGAGTTTTTAAGAAATTACGTACTTTTTAATCTGTTTTCAACGACCACAAGTTCTAAGTCTTCCGCAAAAGGAGACAAAAGTGTTGCTGATTTTACCTCTGAAAGGCAAGGACCCAGAATTAATTTGGTGTTTACCCAGGAAAGCCTTTTCCGGTACAGACAGACTGGTTCTGAGTAAACATGGGGTTTTACTCTGTGCAGAGTGTTGTCACTGGATCTTATGTCACCATGTCATTTGACTGCAAAGTGCCTCATTGTTTGACTGGGTCAAATCACCTGTTTTGGACATTTAGGAATGATTACAGTATTTTTCAATGAAAAACCGTAAAATTCACCTTCAGGTACGGGGCAACCCCAGATAATCAGTCTCTGTTTTTATTTGCCTCAATCCCTTCATGCTCTATCTGAATCACCATCCTTGTAGCTGCATCTTTGCCCACAGCCATAAGTTTTTAAATGAAGTCCGAGAGGTAGAATACTTCAATCAAAAGGTTTGGACTTCTTAGTTTTTCATTTCCAATGTTTAGGACTTTTGATACTATATGGTGAAGCCACCCCAGAAATTTTACCTTGATTCCACCAGCCCTGGAGGGGTTTCCATCCCCCTACGTGGTGCTCACCCACCTTTTTGCGTCCAAAGTCTCACATCTGTGAAACCCGGGCGCCCGGGCCCTCCACTGCTGGGCACTTGTCAGGTCAGCCCTCTGAGGGGGGCTCTCCGTGGTGGCCGCTGTCCAAGGCCAGGGGTGTGTCCGCGTTGGTGTGCACAGATGGAGCGGCCACACCCATGTACGTGATGAGCTAGGCACAGGTCAAGGCTCCCAGGTTTTTGCAGTGATGTTTGGGTAACTGTATGATGCTGGCCTGGGGACCACATCTGCCTCACATCTGCCCCAGCCTCTTTGACAGGACCCTTCCTCCTCTTGCCCTTGCCTCCCCGCCCAGTCCACCCTCTGGTCAGGTCTTCTCTCAAACACGACAGTTGACCCTTGAACAGCACAGGATTGGGGGTGCCAATCCCTGCATGATCAAAAATCTATGTATAACTTTTGTCTCCCCCAAAACTTAACTGCAGTGGCCCCTCAGTATCTGCAGGAGATTCGTTCCAGGACCCCTGCAGGTCCCCAAATCCACGGTGGCTCGAGTCACTTATAGAAAATGGTGTAGGACAGTGCATTCAGTCGGCACTCGACATCTGTGGATTCAACCAACCGCGGATCGAAAACAGTGTTTTTCAACTTTTGATTGGGAATCTGCAGATGAGAAACCCAAGGATACAGAGACCTGAGTGTATATTTATTGGGAAAATAAAAAAGAGACACAAAACCCTCATATAAGTATACCTGCCCCGTTCAAACCCGTGTTGTTCAAGGGTCCACTGTATTTAGTACCTGGGAACAGAAGCTGTTCTTCTCCATTGTCCTACTGAGCATCGCTGGGCATCCATTTCTACATGTGGCAAAGGCAAGGCTTGACCAAGAAGACTGCCGGCCCTGGCCGCGTGGCTCAGTTGGTCGCAGCACCATCCCATACATCGCAAGGTTTCAGGGTTCCATCCCCAGTCAGGGCACGTACCTGGGTTGCGGGTTTGAATCAGGGAGGGCACGGGAGGCTGCTGATCAGTTCTCTCTCACACTGATGTTTCTTTTTCTCCCTCCCCTCCCCCTTCTCTAAAATCAACTGAAAACAAACATATCCTCTGGTGAGAATTAAAAATTAAAAAATAATACAAAAGGAAAGAAGATTGCTCAACGTCTTCCCAGCTCTCCCAAACAATGTCAAGGCCTCCATCTCCTTGAGCAAAACACAAACTTCCTTAACTCGCCCCACGCTCCCACAGCCTCCGGAGCGGGCTGTGGCCGTCCTGTTCGTTACAGGAATGCTCGGAGACCGTTTCCAAATCGTGACTCTGTTCTCACCCCAACTTCCTTTCCCAGTTCCCACAGACGCCCCTCAAGTGCACATGCGTAACCTGACGTCCCACTCCTTCACTGTGAGTTGGGAAGGTTACCCTGCGGACGCCCAGCCTGGCTTTGTCGGCGGGTACTACGTCTACCTGAGGTCCGGCGCGCAGCAGTGCCCCGCCGGGTTCCAGAAGACAGGCCCTCCAGGTGACTGTTTTTGCTCGTTTGCCCCCTTTACGTTCTCGTTAGTTGAAATCACGGAAGTGCCGTCTGGGGCTGTGTGCAGGCTGAAGTCTATTCCTGCTTGCTTTTGTGATCCAACCGGTCCTTAATCAAATTGACAGGGAGACGGCACGGCGGAGCGGGTGTTGTAACTCACCGAGGAAGCCGTGTGGCCTGTTATTTGTAGAAGTACTTGAAGTCCCATCACTTCCTTCAGAAAACCTGCTACCTAGGAGACTTTCTAGCCAACTCCTTTTTTTTTTCTTTTGCTTGTTGACTTTGTTGATGGTAATTACAATGATTATTTTCCCGTTAGTTGATATTCAGTATTATATGTTTCCAGTGCGCACCTGTAGTGTTCTTGCATCTACGAAAATACCTCTAAGTCTCTCGCCAGCGCTTGCGGTCTCTTGCAGAACTGAGTGCTCTGCCTGGATCACCAGCATCTCTTGCTTAGTGGACGCTTTGTTTTTCCTGCCCTCTCCTGAAAACCTTACCAGTGTCCCCGGTGTGGAATAATCACGTCTGATGAGATCAGAAATGATCTAATTTCCGGTTGCTTTAAACATGTTGACGGCATTGAATCAGCAAGCGTGTTGGTGCCCAGTTCACCCATCTCTCTTAAACGCAATACGTTTTTCTTCTTGTAGAAGACAAAACACGTTTACTTTCTTTTTCGAACCGTAGATGATCCGGGAAGTTGCAAATATAAAATCGACAACCCGGAGCAGAAGACGCTCACCTTGGGAAACCTACAGCCAGAATCCCTCTACGAGTTTTCAGTGGCGGCGTACACGGTTGCCGGCCGCGGGCCCCTGGGCCCCTTCACCAAGCTCACCACGCCCGACGAACACTGTGAGTGCCTCCCGATCAGAACTGTCCCCGATGAGTCCTGGGGACACTGGCAAATGGCACACGCAGTGCCACGGGCTTCGTCTAGGCCAGGAACCTTTCTTCTCTTTCTGGCTCGGTCGGTCTGTGTCTCGCTGGATGAATCCGTTTCACAGAAAGTGTTGCACAGTCATGCCCTCCGTGAACCAGGGAAGAGTGGGGCCAACCCACTGATGGATGGCCTAGAACCTTCCTCCCACCCGCCCTCAAGGCCCCGAGATGCTTCTCTGCACTCGGTCCCTGGTAGTTTGAAAACCAGTGTGTAGGTTAGTGTTGGCTTCGAAGGCAAGAAGGCCGCGTGGTCCCCAGCTAGCCTTCTGGCTGGGTCCCTCTGGGGCAAACCGGCTGCTTTCGAGGTGGCCTGTGGGGCAGGGGTGGTGAGCGAGGGGGCAGTTGGGCCAGAAGCATCTGTTCACAAACCCGGTGCTGGCAGGCTGGGCGGGGAAAGGGTTAGACCAAGAGTCCCCATTTCCCAAGTGCTCTTAGCCTACAGGTGAAGAAAGGGTGAAGAGGAAAGGCAGGAACTGGTTCTTGGTAAATAAGATTCTCCTCGTAAACCCCGACCTGCAGCAAATTGGAAGGTCGGGGCAGGTACCACGGAGAAGGAGAAGCGCAGGTGTCGTCCGACACAGAAGGCCCACCGGGGAAGGGGTCTTTGAAGAGTCCCCGGTAACAAACAAGGAGGCGGAGAGGTCTGCCCCAAGGTCCCACTGTCCAGCTGTCGGGTCCCTTTGTGCAGACCGGCTGTGGGGACAGAACAGCCTTGACAGATACAACTGCTGACCCTGGGGGCCTTGACCAGTGCCGAGGACACACACAGGGGACAGGGGCAGCTTGGGGTGCTCACTGCTGCTGACATGGTCCCGGGTCCCTAAGCCAAGGGCCAGAAGGTGCACAGTCAGAGGGAGATTTCAGTCCACGGGTCACATTGCTTGAGCACTTATTTCCAGGTTATTTTCTTCTGTCTTTGGGATTGACTTGGCTGGGAGAGGAGTGTGTGTGCACGTGTGTACAT
Organism: Noctilio leporinus; assembly: GCA_004026585.1. Taxonomy (NCBI): domain Eukaryota; kingdom Metazoa; phylum Chordata; class Mammalia; order Chiroptera; family Noctilionidae; genus Noctilio; species Noctilio leporinus. Next base: position 261,143 of record PVIW01001746.1, on the reverse strand, counting down.
GTATCGAATACACAGGATAATTGTAATGATCTCAAGTGTCTTTTCTGAATTCACTTATCTCCTGTATTCGTGCTAAGCCTCCTTAGCCTTGGCTGTATTGATTATCTTACAAAGGAAATAAATCGCGGCCTACCTGCAGCAACGAGTGACTTCCACAGTCACCCAAGTGGCCAGGAGGAATCACAAGTCCCATGCCGAGTGCCAACAGGCCGCTCTCTCTGGCCGACTCCATTGCCAGAGGGCAAGTGCCATTTGTTAGCAGGAGCCAAGGCAGTGGTTAGCTCTGGGTGGGACAGGGGACTGCAGGGGGACCCCAGGGAGCTGGTAACGTTTGCTTTCTTTATCGGGGTACGGGTTACACGGGTGTGTTCCATTTGCGAAAACTCATCCGGCTGTACACTTAGGGGCACCCTTCTGTCTGCATAATTATACTTCAACAAGAAGTTGAGCCAACCAGTCTGGAGTGCAGAAACTACTATGGAAGGTCCCTGGACTTGTTCTTAGTCACCTTATAGAAGTCCGTAATTTAACCGAATTTGAAATCCAACTGTAGTAGTCAGAGGTGGAGACTTGGAGAGCAAGGTGCTTTGCAGGGGTGTCAGGACAAAGGTTTCTTCGCCATTCGCTGGCGCAGGGTTCATTCGAGGCCAGTTGTCCGGTACTTGGCCACTCTCTCCCCCACCGGGTCCTTTTCTCCAGGGTCCCGTGCTGCCGCATGGCACTGGCTCGGGCACCTCCCCAGGCCTGCCCTCCCTTACAGCAGCCCAGCAGGACCCCTCTCCCCAAGTCAAACCTCACTCCTACCAGGGCGGCAAGTGTCATGGGCTGAGGCATGGGGAGGGCAGGGAGCACATGGGTGGAACAAAACAGGATTTACTACCTGGGAATGACTCCAAACCCAATGCGGTTTGCATTTGCAGAAGATTCAGCAGCCCTGCTGAATCAGTAAGTGGTGGAACTTACACTCAGTGGGAACGGGAAGACGGGCATCCAAGAAAGTGAAGCACTGGGTGACATATCTGAGAACTAAAAATGAAATCAGCATTCATCGCATCAGGACTAAATAGAAGGGGCACATCAGTCCATTTTGATGTGTAACAAAGTACCTCAACATCTCAGTGGCATCCAAAAAAACAAATAAACAAACAAACAAAACTACCAACATTTCTTTTCCCGCTTATGGCGTGGCTGGGCCAGGCAGGGCGCCAGGCTTTGTGGAAGACCCCCTGGGGATCAGGTTGAAGGGGCCGTGGTGATGGAGGGCAGTCTTTTTCCCCCAACTTTTTTTATATATTGATTTGAGAGAATGTGCGAGAGAGGAACCCTGATTGGCGGTTGCACTTACTTACGCATGCATTGCTTGGTTCTCCGTATGTGCCCTGACCAGGGGTGGAACCCGCAACCTTGGTGTCTCAGGTCGATGCTCTGACCACCTGAGCTACCGGCCAGGGCGTGGGCAGGCTTGTCATGGAGGCACAAGAGGGCAAGTGAAACAGCAGCTGCTGACATCACAACTCACCCCATGAGCCGAACCAAGTCCCCGCGGCTGAGCCCCACGGGAAGGGGCCCAGGCGCTGTGGCAGGAGGGCTGAGTGGAATTCCGACACGGCGGGAGGGGCGTGGGGAGGACTGGGGAGCACTGGCCCCACCTGTCAGAAGAGGTGACAGTCTGGTCCTCAGGATGGAGGGCAGGTTGGTCGTTGCCCCCCCAACCCTCCCCTCCAACCTCCCCGTCAGGCAGAACTCTTACTAAATTTGCCCACATGGACTTCTGAAAAATACCAACCAAGTCGAGGTACTCTCCTCCTTTGAGGACGGGAGGGTGCTCACTGGACACGTCCTTCCCCTTTTCCTTCTCCAGCCCATATCCTGATACGCATCGTGCTCCCCATGACCGCGTGCCTGCTGCTCACGGCCATCCTGTGCTACTGGAAGGGTCCGCGGTGAGTGTGGCGACTGTTACCCAGAGGCGAGTCAGAGAAGAATCTAGAAAGGAGTTCGATAAACTAGAAACCACACTGAGTATGAGGAGGAATAGTGCTGAGAAGGAAAAGGACAGAAGAGGCTTAGGGGAAACCACGAAAACGTTGTAAACAACTTTGCTTTTGGGGTGGATTCCTAGGGAGAGCCGTCACCATTCACAGAGATTAAAGACGTGCTCAAAAGCGACGGACTACGCGCTTGGCCCCGGGCACCGCTGCACCCGGGAGATGAAAGCCTGGCTGGCTCAGGGACACCCCGGGAATGAGCGCCAGGGCAGGGAGTGTCACCCAGGACCACGACCCAAGGGTTCTCATCCTTCTCTGTTGCAGCCTGTTGGGAAAGCTCGTCTCACTGTCACTGTTCTCCTAGGGTGAAGCAGATGTGCTGCCCCGATATTCCGGACCCTTACAAGAGCAGCGTCCTGTCGTTATTAAAACCCAAGGTAAACATGGCAAAACCGCGTGCATCCCAGGCCTGCAACGCCACCGCAGGGTCAGGCTGTCGGAATCGTACTTTCTGGCAGGGGCTCCTCTCCTGCCCCCGCCGTGAAGTGGGTGACCGGAGCGTGTTTCTCCTGGTGGGGGGGGGGGTCCCGCTACCCTCTGGTCGACAGGGGGCTGGGATGAAATGAGCCCCTTGGGAGCCCCGCCCGCCTGCCCCGTGCGGGGTGCACGCATCCTACTTGCATTTTGTTTGTTCCAGGAGAGCGCCCACGCAGCAATAATGCACGTCAGGGACTGCGTGCCAGATGCTCTCGAGGTGGTCAAGAAGCGCGCGGGGAGCAAGACCCAGGCCCCGGGCGCTAGGCCCGACTACGTTTACATCCTTCCCACCGAGCAGCACGCCCCGGCGCCCGGCCCCTGCGTCTGCTTTGAGAACCTGACCTATAACGAAGCGGCTCCCAGCTCCGTGTCCTCTGCCCATGTCCCGGCGCCCTACAAAGTCCCGCCAAGTCACCTGGCCCTCCTGACGTCGCCTGAAAATTTACTGAGGTCTCTAGAACCAAACTACATGAACACCCCTGAAGAAGTCCCAGCCGGAGAAATGACTTTGAATTACGTGTCCCAGCTGGCGTCACCTATTTCTGGAGACCAGGACAGTCTCCCCGCAACCAGCCCTGAGCCAGTGCTCTGTTCCGAGTACAGAATGCAAATGGCCATGCCCCTGGGCCCGGCCTCACCTTCCCCAAATGAGAGCAGTGACGGCTCCTCAAGTGCCCTTTTACAGCAAGGTGAACACTGCCGCTAGTCCCGCACCCACCTCAAACTTTTGTGCTCTGGGGACGCTGAAAGAAGCATGCTCGGCCCCATCCGTCACCAGGCACCTGGGTGTTGGATCCCAGGTGAGTGTCACCACTGCCAGGTGGCTGGGCTTCAAAGTTCAGGTGCTGTGAAGCTCACCATCCTTCTTTGGAGCTGGCTTGCTGTAGAGACGCTGGCATCGTGCATGGTCCAGGCCACCTTTGTAACAGCCACCCTCACACCTGCACTGGGGCACATCCGGTCCACTCAGGGCTAGGCAGTGTGGCTGGGGTCCTAGAAGTTCAGCGAGCAAGGATTTCCAGGACACCCACATTGACTGTCTTAAGGGTGAAGGCACTACACTGAAGACTTGAATAGAAGCCACTGAAAATTCGCTACTAGAGCACACAGTCAGTGTTTATTTATTTTGGATGTATTTAGTGTAAAACTCACAGGTGGGACAGAAACAGATTTTGGCCTTGTCTTGCAATGGTAAGAATTTACAGTTCGCTGGCTCAGTACAATGAACTCTCCATGGGAGCAGAGACCTTTCCAACAGGCAAGACATGAATGAATCAGTACGACTGGCAAGGCCCTCCTGTCCTAGAGTCAAGATAACAGCACTCCTCAGTAGCCACCAGTCTGCAGCCGCAGTTTTTGATGACTACCTCAAACAGAAAAGGGCAAGCATGCCACTGAGTAATTCCAGTCACGCGTTCTAGTTCCCCTTTCTCTTTTTCCCAAGAACTGTGCTGTATGACCTGTTTTCACGCAGCATCCTTTGGACTCTACAATAGGTTGCCTAGGCCAAAGTAACACCCGTTCACTCACATTCCTGTCTTGCTAACCTGGTAGATGAAATGACAGCACATTGCCGGACAAGGCCTGGGCGGAACCGTTAAATGCTGTCGGGAGCAGGGGAGCTCCGAGCCAGCTCGGCAGCAGCGCTGCCTCCATGAGCCAACGGGTTCCTTCCTCTTCCTCGTACTGTCAACCCAGTATTTATTGATCGCATCCCAAAGCAAGCACAAATAGGGGTTCCTTTCCCTTTGCTGGGGGAGGGGGGGAATGACACTGCCTGTGCCTCTGGGACTGCATGCCCTGGGCCATCAACCCCTTGCAGAGGGAGGAAAGGACCCCAGCTGAGAGGGAGGGGCCGTGCCCCCCCCCCCCCCAAACTAACCAGGACTTCCGCTCAGGCTTTCCAACACTGCCCTCAGGTAATAAATCCATGCCTTGTGCTAGGAATAGAGGCCAGGAAGTCCCAACACAGTACAAGTAAGCGTCTTAGTTAGCGTAACAGTTCTGAGAAGACACTGAATCTGGATGGTCATCACTTACCCTCCTTGGGTTGCTTTGTCCTGAGAATTCTGAGTCCACAGAAATGTCAATGACAATGATGACTGATTCATAAAGATTATTTTTCATACAGACTTTCAAAAATTAACGCATAAGCCCCTGAAGTTTTGTTGCGACAACCTTAATGAAAATCCTTCACTATAGCATTACTTCGGTTTTCTCTCTCAATGAGATGAAACCCTGACAATTAGTACAGCTGATAAGTCACTTTAAGAGCTTATGTAAATACCTGGGTACTATTCTAATCCTCCTAATCAGGATCTCTACATACTTGCATTTGGTTGCATGCTCAGCTTTGAGAACCAACTTGCATTTGGTTGCATGCTCAGCTTTGAGAACCAACTTGCATTTGGTTGCATGCTCAGCTTTGAGAACCACCGGCCTAAGTGAAATAGAGACATTTTTCAGAACTGTAACAACAGTTCTGAAATGCTGGGCTACATAATTTTGTGCTCACCATATCACTACAACTATGGTTTTGGATATAAACACTCCTTTCCCATTTCATAATCACCAAATAAATTAGCATTTAAAACCTTAACTTTCAATACTATATGCTTAACAGTATTGCTTTAGGAAGTGTTATTCAGGAGACTGCAATTTAATTCATGTATCAGAATTAGTAGGATTAAAACAGAGAATTTCAAATATACGTAGAATAGTTTAATCAACTCCTATGTACTGTCATCAGCCCCAAACGCCACTATCCACACTGTCCACTCGCTCCCAATAGTATTTTGAAGCAAATCATGATTTCATCCGTAAATATTGAAGTGGGCCTTACTCTTCGTAACATAGCCGTAATACTTTTATAAAATTGCACCTAAAACCAACTCAGTAATAATTATCCTTAGAAACGCCAGGGTGTTTGGATGGAGGGCAGGACGGGCATTAATGATCTCTAAGTACTGCCTCTGCTGGGAGACTGGTCCCCAGGTGCAGGGAGGGCGGGCAAAGCACAGTCCTGGCACAGAGCAGGGATGGAGTCACATCACGGCAGGGACCTGCTGGACATTGCCGCTGACATTCTAATACCTGACTCCTACTCATTCCAGTGAAGCTGACTCCCCACTAGAATGTGTATTATTAAGAAAATCAATGTGGATCAGACAACATCTAACATCTGCTCTAAGAGTTCTGCAGAAAGAGAAAGTGGCTTTCATCTCAAAGAATTTACAAAACATATTAGACTGTTCTGCAGAAAGTAGAAATTAAAAGACCCTTGAAGAGAGGAAACAAGATTAAAAGCCTTCTGAATGAGCAGTTAACATATTTACAACATAGTAAGTCTATTCCACTTCAAGGCCTGAGGAATGTAGTGTGTTGTAGAAGCCTTAAGGAAACAGGTTTACTACATTCTGGTTTCCTTCTTTGAGTTCAATACAGCAGTGGCGGCTATAGTCTGAATTTGTATGTTAAGGTCCTAACCCCCAACAATAATGGTATTTATTACAGGTGGGGTCTTCAGGAGGTGATTAGTCAAGAGGCTGGAGACTCCCAGGGTCAGGTTAATGTTCTTACAAGAAACCACACAAAGACCCCTAGTCCCTTCCACCACAAGGGACAGACCTGACTATGCTAACACTCTGCTCTCACACTTCCAGCCCATGGCTTCGAGAAATAAAAACAAGCTTTTGTTATTTACCAACTACCCCAGCCTGTGCTATTTTGTCATAGAAACCCGAATGGACTAAGACAGTCCTTTGCGCTATTTTTATACGAGGTCAGTCCAGAAGGTATCCAGACACCGATTGAAGATACACTCACTGTACATAGGACAAAGACACCTTCAGTTCTTTTCAAAGTAGGCACCTTGGGACCTCACGGTTTCCCCAATTGCTATCAGCTGCCCCATCATATTTTCTCAAATCTCATGGATGGTCTGAAATCTCTTGCCTTTCAAAGAGGACTTTAATTCTGGGAAAAGCCAGAAGTCGCTGGGCACCAAATCTGGGTGATTTCATGTTTTGCCAAACCTGCACGCGCCGTGGTACGAGTGGGCATGGTGCTGTGAGGAGGCTGCCAGTCACCGGCTGCCCACAGCTGTGGCCTTCTGAATCGTCCAGTGGTTTCCATAGAGTCACGTTCAAGCTCAAAACAAAGTCTGATGCAGATTCGCTGCTGTACTCGCTGGCTCGCTCACTCCCTCGGAATGCGATGGCTCACTCGGCAGCCTCTACTGTCCCCAGTGACTGTTCACGCAAGCGCATTCCAGTCCTCTCTCCTCGGCTGCCAGGTGACACGGATGCCACACACAGCATTCTCCTTGTATTAACAATGGCTGGACCTCTTCTGGACAGGTCTTGTATATCAAAGAGTTTTTTGACAACTGACGGGGGAAGAGGAGTGGTTGGAGGTGGAAGACAGTATAGGGGGATAAATGGTAATGGAAAAATACAACAAAAACATTTAAAAAAGTATTTTTAAAAATGAAACTTTCTGAAGTTCAGCTATCTTTTTTTTTTATTGTAGTTTTTTTTTTTTAAGAAGATTTTATTCATTATTTTCAGAGAGAAGGGCAGGAAGGGAGGAAGAAAGTGAAAGATAGATCAATGTATGGTTGCTTTTCACCTGCCTTCAGCTACAGACCTGGCTGGAGACCTGGTTATGTGCCCTGGCTGGGAATCGAACCAGCGACCTTTGGGTTCGCAGGCTGGCGCCTTATCCACCGAGCCACCAGCCAGGGCTTGGAGTTCGGCTATCTTATCCCACTTCTCATAGATCAACTGTGTATTGATTGTCATTTTCAGTTTCTTTGGGGGCTTGCTGTTTTTGTTGAACAGCACATACAGTGGAAGGCAATGGAAAAATGATAAACAGAAATGGCCTTGAAGACCAACATATGCAAAATAAATGTTTCTAAAAGTAAGACGTTATTTTTCACCATATTTAACCAACTACACATCAGAGCCTATCTTTGACATTGAATTGTATCCTCCAGGCTGGATTATTTCCCTTGTGGTCTATTCTTTTGCCCCTGGGTCACTGGCTATACATGACCTTCTCTAGTCCAGCCAGTTTTTATGTGAGACATCAAACACCTTCCACAGCAGTCATCATACTATCACCATTTTCACTATGCATTACTGCCTCAAAATACTCAAGCTGTTCTGTCTAAAAATTGATCCATTTTTCCAAATCCTTGATAATGACTTGAAGTTAAAATAAAGTTGTAAAGACATATTTAATTAGATTATGAAGAATATGTAAGAAAGTGAAAATGGCTATTTTAAAAGATTGGGAACAAATCAATACAGCATGGTACTAGCATAAAAACATACATATAGATCAATGGAGAATAAGAGAGAGCCCCGAATCAAACCTACATCTTTATAATCCATTAATATTTAACAAAGGAGGCAAAACATAGAATAGGGTCAAGATAGTCTATTCAATAAATGGTGGTGGGAAAACTGGATCTATGGAAAAAATTAAACTAAGCCGCCTTCTTACACCATACACAAGAATAAATGCATAAAGGGTTAAAGGTTTAAATGTTAAGACTTGAAACCATAAAAATGCTATTAGAAAACAGTAAAATCCCACACATTTCTCATAGCTGTATTTTTCTGATGTATCACCTTGGGCAAGGGAGAGGAAAAAACAAACAAAAGAGATTACATCAAATTAAGATGTTTGCACCGCAAAGGTAACCATCAACAAAATGAAAAAACAACTCCCCGAATAAAGAGAACATATTCACTGATACATCTGATAAAGGCTTAATATCTAAAATTTGTAAGGAACTTATAAAACTAAACACCAAAACACAAACAATGCAATTAAGAAAGACAAAAGGCCCTGGCTGGTGGCTTAGTGGATAAGGCGCTGGCCTGCAAACCCAAAGGTCGCTGGTTCGATTCCCAGCCAGGGCACATACCCAGGTTGCAAGCCAGGTCTCCGGCCAGGTTCTTGGCTGGAGGCAGGTGAAAGACAACTAACTAACTATACATCGATGCTTCTCTCCTTTTCTTCCTTCCTCCTTGCCCTTCTCTCTGAAAGTAACAAATAAAATCTTTGGGGGCGGGGGGGGGGGGGGTGCGGCAAGTACCTGAATAGGCACTTCTTCAAAGGGGTGTACAGATGGCTAATAGGCATATGAAAAGATGCTCAATGCCTCTAATCATCAGAGAGATGCAAATTAAAACCACAATGAGGTATCACCTCCTATCTGTCAGAATGGCTACCATCAGTTAATCAACAAACAAGTGTTGGTGAGAATGTGAAGAAGGAACCCTAGTGCACTGTTGGTGGGAATGCAGGTTAGTCCAGCTACTCTGGAAAGCAGTATGGAGCTACCTCAAAAACTAAAAGTGGAACTGCCTTATGACCCAGTGACTCTACTTCAGGGAAGGTATCTGAAGAACCCTAAAACACCAATTTGAAAGAACACACGCACCTCTGTGTTCAGTGCAGCATTATTTACAATAGCCAAAATGTGGAAGAAGCCCAAGTGCCCATCAATAAATGAGTGGATAAAAGTGGCTATGGTACATTTAAACAATGGAATGCTGCTCGGCTATAAAGAAGGCCATCTTACCTTTTGGGACAGCATGGGTGGAAGAGTACACACTAAGTGAAATAAGCCAGTCAGAGCAAGCCAAATGCCATATGATCTCACTTATATGTGGAATCTAATGAACAAAAAAACAAAGTGAAAACAGCCTCATGGATGTACCGAACAGACTGACAGAGGGGAAGGGATCAGGGGCTGGGTGACAAGGGTGGTGGGATTAGGCAAAGCAAAATAGAAAGACTCCCAGGCAAGGACAGCAGCATGGTGACAGCCAGAGGAAAGGAGGCGGGGGGAAGGTGGTGGAAGTGTTTGAACATCAGTAAGGATGATGGAAGGAGACCTGACTTGGGGTGGAGAACGCACAACACAATGTACAGCTGATGTATTATAGTATTGTACACCCGAAACCTATATAATTTTATTAACCACTGTCACCCCAATAAATTCAATTAAAAATAAATAAATAAATAGTATTTGGAACAAGCCACCAACGTGTCACCAAATGGATCCTCTGTGCTGCCCAGAAGCGCATGCATCAGCCTCGGTGGTATACAATTCAAATCAACACTGATTGTTTTAAAATTTCAAATAGAACAATACAAACTTAAGAATTTTAAGTACATTTTATTAAGAATGTATCCCTTTGATAAGATTATGCTTCAGGAGGCTTTTAATGCCCTTGACATAAACTGTACACATTATACAAAAACAAGAAAACCACAAAAGAAAAAAAAAAAAAAAATCAAGGCTGAGCAAAAACATTTGGGGACAAATCTTATTTAAATTATACACAACTCAATGAAATATTCTTACGGAAAATATATAAATACTTTTTCTTTCTATGTTACAGTTATACAATATAAATCATATTTCAATGTCTGTTCAGTGACCTACAAACACCAGAACCTCCAAATATGTAGCAGCGTATTACTAAATTAAAAAAAAAGAAGAAAATCATGTGGTCAGGGAGCATTAATCTGAGATTTTTCTAATAATCCCTTACCACTTTTCAAAACTAATTTACACTATTTGTTTTACAATGCAGCTTTAGGGTTTCTGACAGGCCAGTAATGGAACATTTTTCAACTATTATCTATGAAAAATTTTTATCCCTAACCCCCTGTGCCCCAAAACTTTGCATTTTGTGCTAAGTCAACCTGGTTTAGTGGCAAAATTACAAGGTATACTTTTTGGCATAAATAATATTTTTCAAATTAAATATTTTATAAAGAAAGTCCAACAAAATGTGCAATTTATGCATGATGTGGCATAGCTACCCACCTACGTTACAAAAATACTCCAAAGCGGGGGGAAGGAGGGGGAGATCCACGTTCTGTGTGAGTCATACAAACCTACTATAAATGAAAAATCCCCTGGGAACATGGAACGAAAAGAAAACAAAAAAGAATGCTCCTAGAAAGACTCTCAGATTTCAATATCATTTAATAAGCGTTGCTAGTAATCTTCCTGGTATGCTTTCATAATGAAACTCCTACTTGAAATGAACTGGTAATAAATGTATATCCTGAATGGGGAGGCAAGGGAGAACTTTCTCAACTACATTTTGGAAAATCTGAAATATTCTTTTATTCCAACAGCTTTTCCTATAAAACCTTTTGCTTTTCCCCATGTCTTCATGGATTGTGAATATGAGACAAAACTGGAAGCACAGGACAAGGGGGAGCCCTTACCTCCACAGGACCTCTCCCAATGTAGTTTACAAAGCGCACCTCACACAAAATGAGCACCTCACTCTTACCATGCAAAAATGATTGCAGTTATAATTTGGATGACAATTTGATTGGTTTTTATTGCTTAATTACCTGTGCTTTAATGTGGGGATAGAAGGCATCCTCTGAATGGAGTGAAAATTTCTAAGTAAATAGCAGTAGACAACTCTACATAAGCATTGACACCTCACTGTTGAACATTTTGCCACTGTAGTATGCCCTGAAGAATTCAGCTTTAATTAGTTCAAGCTCTGGATAAAAGAGCTAAAAACTATTAAAGCTACCATTTCAAAAGGACTGGTGCACATGATATTAGCTAAGAGCAACTGGTATAACAATGTATAGATCTATCTCCAAAGAGCCTTTCTTAACGTCACTGTCTTACAGGAAGTTCATGTGCTACCGATCTTGATTTAAATCTATGTTATTAGGGAGAAGAGGCTTCCCCCTCACATCTACCTAGGCATAAGCAGAAAATAAAAGACATTTTACATAATATTTAATTAGGAACACTAATTCCTAATTTCCTTATTTATCAGTATTAACTTAGTATGTGAAGCTGAGATCTGTTCTTGGAAAAAAGTTTCAGTTAGAATAATTCACTTTAAATTAGAAATTCACAGTTTATAACCAGCACAACTGTCCAAATTCCTCCAAATGATCAATAATTACCATTAGTACAAATTTATACGGACTAGGATTAATTCTAAAATCTTGAAAAACTATATAGTATTGACATTATTTTTGTATTTTGTAGTCTGGTAATATCTATTATTTATAGACAATTTTCTCAATTATCTATTACCACTGATACCTTTCCTAGGCTTTTCTGCTATAATTTAATATTTTTAAATACCTACGTTAATTACTTGGCACACATGTGAGCATTTTTCATCATTAACACCTACCTTTATACAAAAAAGTACTCAAAGAAAGCATATTAGACATGTCAGTGAAACATGGATAAACCAAACAGCACTCACTACACATTTAAGTACATTTTTTCCTTAAGTTACCGATAACCACAAAACTCTGAGTATCTCCCCCAACTAAGTGCTATAGGCAAATATTACGATGTGTCCACACAAGTCTTTCAAAGTAATTGTCAAAAAAACCAAAAATCTGTTCCGGCGAACAGCAACGAAGACTCATTTCGGGAAGGATGAGTGGTCTGGGTCCAGGGGTGTGATGTGTATGACAAAAGAATGACTGGTGACTTCCGAGGGACTGAACCCCAGATTCTGCTCGCTACTAACTGAGGTAGTGTTTAACACAGATGTGTAAAATGCGTTCACCCCACTGAAAACACTGCTGTGGGACCTCCGGCGCTTCCACCACTGTCTGCTGCTGCCTGACATGTGCTGCTCAGGAAGGCAGTTTAATCGTCCCAGACCTAAGACCAGACCAAGGTGACAGGCAATGTTCTTAAAAGTACTGTCAACATTTACACGAACACTTGGGTTCAGTGGTAAGTTAGCGTGTGAAGTGTTTGTTTTATCTCCAACTGGGTTTACGAGGGACAACCTCGAACACCAGCAGCGGCTCCAGCCCGCACCTGCTTCGTTGGAAGGAAGCCACGGCGCAGTGCGCGGGAGAACTCGCTGAGGGGCGGTCAGAGGCGCTGCAGAGCGAGAGGAGGGGCTTCATCTCCACTGAACTCTCCTTCAGTGCCAGGAAACTAAAAAGTGTCTCTGTGAGTTACGTGTCCTATTCACAGGCTCTTCACAGAGATCTCAGAGAACAAGCCCATTATCGGGAGGATCTGTAATATGGGAAAATATTAATGTACGATGACCGTGTCAAAGCTGACAGGTGACTGTAAAAATGGTACACACAACTGAATTAAAAAAAGGGTCCTATCAGTCCAGCTGGATTTGTCCTATTTATGTACAGACCTAAAAAAGATAGTCCTTTCATTTACAAGCATTCTCATGATGATGGCCATGCTATTTTTATATACAAATTTGCATATATGTTTTAATTCTTGTGAAGACGTCCAAATAGCTTTAGACATATACAAAGTAAACAAGCAAATCAACAAAGCCCTGCCTTCGTCAGCTGCACCTCACAGATGTGACAAAGGTCGTTACTGTGTTCACAATCTCACTCATCACGGCATTTAGTTTGTGCAAAAACAAGAACACTGATATAAAAATTAAATTACTGCTGTTTTAAAATTTGGAACATAAGGCTTTTCACTACAATTTTTAATTGTATTAACAGTGTCATTCATAATTTTTTAAAAGGAAATATGGCTCTTCTTTTCCCATGGAATGTGCAGTAAATTGTAGGCAAACTTGTCTTTCCCTTGAAGTATCATTTAATGCTTTCTTTTTGTTTAGGTCTAAACTAACAGTGCTTGTTCGAGTTCCTATTTAAAATGGAGACATGGGAAGCCGGTGAAGATGAAGTCCGGGGAACAGACACACGCATTCTCTAAGTGGGAAACAGCTGACCTGTCACATGATTTTCTGATTTTAATCAGGAACTGTAGTGAAAAACCTTAATTGATTCCAATAGCCTCTAATAACAACACATCAAGAGAAGGAAAACAGGTAAGCAACTTTATGCAAGTCCAATAACATAAAAATAACTTAGAAGTCCCGGGTCGCGGAGGCTCTTCCCTCACTTGGAGGTTACAACCCTGAAGTAGTGTTACAGACACCGAGGCCCCTCGCACACAGCAGTCATCTCACGCCCCTCCTGGGGACGGGTGCAGCCTCAGAGACTCTGTTCCTGGTTTCCACGAATTAGTTAACAAACAAGGCATCTTTTTATTTACCCTAAAAAAAGAATTCAGAAATAACTGTGTGAAGGGTGCTTCTGCATCTCCTATGATTTGTTCCACTGTTTTAAGCACTTAAAATGAAAAATGTGAAAACCTAGGTAGGTATTCAGTGCTTGGCTCTTGCACACAATGGTACTAGACCTTTACGTCCGGGGGAACGAACACGGAACCCCAGCAGGGCTCACCGGGGAGAGAGGAAGCTGTGGGTTTCGGAGTCTGCAGTTCCCACGGTCCGCGTGCCGAAGCTGCTGGCGCTGAGCAGAGATCCTCCTGTCCGGCCGCCCAGCCAGCCGGCACTTGCTTTGGCGTCTGCGAACCGCACAATGTGGATGTGTATATAGGACCCGTCTATATACATCACAGACATGAGGTCAGGACTCGGCCGATGGGTCAACTACTGGTTGCTTCGGTGGTATTGCCAACACAGCCTCTGCTTCTTCATGCATCTGGGAAAGAAGTGGCCTATTTTAATAACTTTCTAGTGGAGCAACAGATAGAATCTCTCTTTTAAACAAAGAATTATTTTTGAAAAAATTTCAGATGTACCAACTCTGCTTACTTGTAAAAACTGGACATCTTGAAATAATTCTTGTATGAACCTGCGGCAGGGGAGCCTGAACGCGCAGTGTGCCAGCAGGTGGGAAACCTCCGAGTAGAGGCAGATGTCGTCAAAGGTCTGCGGGTACTTCTCCTTAATGCTACAGTGAGAGGCGACATAGTGGGGTAAAAGCTGTAATAACATGTAGGGTTCCTCCAGCATGTCACTTTTTAAATACTTTTCTCCAGACACTGATTAGATGCCATATTCAGACTGATGGTGTAAGGGTATAAAATATGAAATACTCCTACCTCCCACTCCAATTAGGTATTTTACGTTTTGGGCTATCTCTTACAATAATCAAAACCCAAATGTTCCTTGAAAAGTTAGAAATACCCTTTTTCGCTGGCATGAGAAACTGCAAATTTTAATGATCTGTCTAGGATGGCTCAAATATTTTCAGAATTCAGTTTTAAGACAGAAGTTTTTCAAACTGGACCAAAGTCATTAATACCCTTGAGCTCTCTCTCTCTCTCTCTCTCTCTCTCTCTCTCTCTCTCTCTCTCTCTCTCTAGCTTTCCCACTGTAAACAGGACTGTTAGCCAGCGAAGCCCAAGAATCGCAGTACGCAGGGCTGGGGCGGAACACGGGAAGGGACCCACGATTCTGAGGGCTTCTGGTCAGGCTGCTGCCATGGGGCCCTGGCAGCTATGTTGCAACTGGGTTGGCTAAAAAGTCTGTTTAGTTTTATCCATAAAATAAAAGACACATTTTTCATTCTCAGCAGTAACTGCGGACTTGGACATTCTGAGTATGCTGGCGGTCTCCTGCATGGCGAACGGAGACCGCTCTCAGTCGGTCTGGATTTGATCGCTGTGCACCCAAGCGTGGAGCACGGTCCAGCGACAATCTCCAGCATCAGCCGCAGCTCCTCCTCCACACACTGCACAAATCTGGGGGTGCTGTGTTGTAGTTGTGTTTCTACCCTTCTGGAAGTAAGCAGCATAATATGCCAAAAATGTTGCTTATTTTCCTCCATCTTCCATATTAACATGGCTACACATTCCCCAACTCTGAGATTTTGAAATGCACACCGATACAGCAGCTGTCCCGACGCAATCTAACAAAACTGTTTCAAATCAAGGCAGAGACCAGGCATGCTGCCTGGGCTGCCCGATGGAGGAGGCCGCAGGGGCTTTTCTTTTGGGGACCACGGCTTTAGCTTTAAATAGCACAAGCCAACAACGCTGACTATTCAGTCTCAATTTCCTTTTATCGTGTTGCCATGACACAGAAAAACAATGAAAGTTCTACTTTTATTAAGAAAACAATGGGAAAATAGGGGAAAATTAATACAAGAAAGTATCACTTCTTTTATATAGGTCAGCTTTTCTCAAATCTGAAGAATTCCCTTTCCCAAAAAGCTTACTTTTTGTGGGTTATAACTATAAAAAGTAATGTCAGAAATTAAAATATTTCAAATATTAATTCATTTAAAAATAAACCAATTACATGTTAACATAAATACATACGTTAACAAAAAAATAGGTTTTCCAAAACTAAAAATGTAATAGTATTGTTTTACATTTTTATGGATCTCTTTAAAGTCTGGCTTAATAAAAATAGCTGGATTCACATACCTGCTTCTGCATTCAATCCGTTACCATACGCTATTTGGGCTGAAGTGCATGAAGAAAATTTGGCCTCACACAGATATGCCATATGTTGACAACTACTGATGTAAGTTAGTCTAACTTTTGACGTATTTCAAGTATCTTTTTCACCATAAAAAGCAGAACAAGGAATACTCATGCTTAGTATTAACTTACGTTAAAAGCCCAGTTTCATGACATTTAGTTGAAACTGAACTACTCAAATTAATGACTAATCTTAGAACTTCTTTGCGAAGGAGTATACGGCACATTGGTGTATCATCTGGAATTGTTTTAACACCTGAAAAGAAGATTAAAATATTTTATCTCTATCACAACAGAACAGGATTATAAATCATGGAATTACGGTTAAACTTTCAAGATTTACAGCTGAGATAAACTGCACACACTGCCAACACTTGGGAACGGAACACTTCTCTACTGCCGGCAGACAGCTAAGGTACTTATGCGCTGATACAAGTGTAACCGGCAGCTGAGCTTGCCTTGCTCAAACCGCACTATAATTAACCATACTTGGGAGCAACAACAGCACTTAGGTCCATGAACAAGGCTTGGGTTTGAACCTGAACACGCACCTAGCAGCAGCTCTGCGCTCTTGGTGCTGCTGGCTGAGCCCTCCTGGGACACTCCGTCACTACAGCCG
Source organism: Noctilio leporinus (assembly GCA_004026585.1). Taxonomy (NCBI): domain Eukaryota; kingdom Metazoa; phylum Chordata; class Mammalia; order Chiroptera; family Noctilionidae; genus Noctilio; species Noctilio leporinus. Next base: position 244,672 of record PVIW01001746.1, on the reverse strand, counting down.
GAAATCCCCGAGAACTGCGAGGGAGGCACCTCCAGCGGGTTGTGCAGAGCTTGCTCACACCAGTCAGAATACGGAATGTCTTGAAGGTCTAAAGGAAAAATGAGTTATTCTAATTAAAGTATGTCAACGGCTTAAGTCTCTGTGGTTGTATGTACCACAGAGGAGATGTTCCCAGTTTTCAACAATTTTTAAAAAACTTTTTGTTTTAGCCCTGGCTGGTGGCACAGTGGATAAGCACCAGCCTGCAAACCCAAAGGTCGCTGGTTCGATTCCCAGCCAGGGCACATAACCGGGTTGCGGGCCAGGTCTCCAGCCAGATCTGTGGCTGGGGGCAGGTGAAAGGCAACCCGTACATTGATGTTTCTCTCCCTCTCTGCCTCTCTTCCTTCCTCTCTTTCTGGAAATAATAAATCTTAAGACTTTATTACTTCCAGAGAAAGGGGAAGGGAGGGAGGCAGAGAGAGAGAGAGAATCATCAATGTATGGTTGCCTTTCACCTGCCCCCAGCCACGGACCTGGCTGGAGATCGGGCTTGCAACCCGGTTATGTGCCCTGGCTGGGAATCGAACCAGCGACCTTTGGGTTTGCAGGCTGGTGCTTATCCACTGTGCCACCAGCCAGGGCCTCAACAATTTTTTTCATGATGAAGATTTTCAAAGTAAATTCAGACTACTCAGATAATGAAGTCTTATTAAATTCTGAAGACATTTATACACAAGATTTTATTTACCTAAATTACAAAAATATTAAAATGCGATTACTTTGAAATTCAAATATATACATATACATATACATACACACGCAAACACATACAACATAAAAAGTGAAGACACCTTATCTCTCCTATCTATTCCTTCCACCTTCAGACTAAATACCACTCTCCATGGAAAAATATGACTTGAATAAAATGTACACAGCTCAAATCTTTTGCTATTACAAGTTAATCCTTTTTGCTCTTTGGGTGTAAAGTGGGATTGTACCGTATGCATTATTCTATGACTTGTTTTTCTCCCCATTTAATAATTTACCAATATAAGAACCTACTTCCCTGGCTTTATTATTCCTTAGAATTAAATTTACTATATACTACCCATGCATGAAAAAGGTTCTCCAAGATGGGACTTTAAAAGAAGCAAACATCTCAGCATTGCTAAAATAATACTGTTGTTTTTATAATTGAAAAACTTCCTAAGCACTTAAACTAAGTGATGAGAACAAGTGAAAATCAAAGTCTGTGGTATTCTTTTAAGGTAGTAACAACACTGGGCAACCTACAAAATCACACAACCTTAGTACTATATAAGATATTGGAAATTAGTTAAAGCTTTCATTTCATGAAGAGAAGGTTCAGAAAGAAGAGACACACAGTGGGCAAGGTAAGACCTCTTGACACCAGTCCAGTACTTGTTTCATTACAGCACACTGTCCAGACTAGAGAAAAAAAACAACAGTACACATCTGTCCCAAAGTACTGAACTAATGTGAATGTAACAAAAACAGCATGCATGGCCGATACTTTTGGGACAGACCTCTTATACTTATATTTTAAGTCCTCACCCAAGGGTATGCTTATTGATTTTAGAAAGGGAGGGGAGGGGGGAGAGGGAGTGAGGGGGAGGAGGAGGAGGAGAAGGGGAGAGAGAGAGAGAGAGAGAGAGAGAGAGAGAGAGAGAGAGAGAGAGAGAGAGAAAGAACAAGTGATGTGATAACACTGGGTTGCCTTCTGTAAGCTCCCAGGGAGGGGATTAAACCTGATACGTGCCATGACCGGAATCTAACCTGCACCTTTTTGGTGTATGGGACGATACTCCAACCAACCAGGCCACCTGCCCAGGGCAAAAGGTGTGTTTTCATAAGTCCAGGAAACTAGATGAATGTTACTTCTATGTTGTTTTAAAAAGAACAGAAACATTACCACCTCACCTCACCTCTGGTGGCCTCCTAAGATGACTATTTATGTAATACTAAACATAAAGTACACCGATTCATTGGAAAAAAATCTATAAAATGAGCCTAGTTTAAAATTTTTAGTTAAGAAAATCATGTATCTGTCAATTAAAAGTAAAACATGCTAAACTATAATTTAAAAAATAAACCCATTGCTAAAAGATCTAAGAACTGAAGATGTACTTAGAAACCAGCAACACTGAAACCCAGGTAAGGCACCTTACACTCAGCTGATGAGCTATCCGGGGGTAAAACGAGAAAATGCTCCGGCAGGCACACGCTCTAGTAACAAAGTTCTGGTTCCTTCAGTAATTTGTTTCTAATAGAGTATAAGCTAATTTACTTCAGCTTCAAGTTAAACTAACAACTTCTAACATTTCTAACCTGTCAGAATTGTTATCTATTTCTAAAGATGTCATTTATTCTACCTTAAAAAATAATTTCTCTAGGTTCTAATAACTCATATAGTAATTACTTCATCCCTTTTTGAAGATTAGAAACAGCATCTTAAGTAAAATAAGACGGCACTTCTTACATAGGAGGCATTTTTGTGTGTGAAACACACTAAGCCATATGAAAAGAATTTTTTAGTGACATCATTGTTAGATGGAAACCTCAGAGAACATGTGGGAAAATGTGGACACGAGTTACAAATTGGCAGAAAAAGGAGAAGCGAAAACTTGGAAATGGAGGAAGGAAGGCGGCTAGCTGGACTACTTTTTCTCATGCAGGAAAGATCATTTAGTACATGAGTCCACTGAAGGGAAACCCCACATATTCAGTTAAGGATATTTAGAACCTTCATTTTCCACGGTCTCTTAAGAAGTATTCAATGCAGTGAACCTTAGATACACTTTTACTCAAGACATTTCAAGATTACTTTTCATTTGGATGAAACTTGATGTCTATAATCTCCATCATTTTATCTACATGTTTGATGGTTAGCTTCTTAACTACAGTTGTTTGCTTTTCTTGTTTCCTCTATTTTAATAATATTCTAGTTTAGCTTTATCTTTTAATTAAAAATGCGGACATTAAGTATGTGGCAAAAAATAAAAAGTTTTAAGCAAAAATTATATATAAATTCATATGGATTCAGAAATCATAATTTTTTTTTTTTTTTTGGTGGCAGAAAGTAGTAAATCCCAAAACAGCCTACGGGGAATGTGGAAGCAATTATTCATTAAAAAATTAAGAATTTCTGTGAGGAGCTCTACCTCTACAATGTAACCACCTGGTAACCAATGCTCTTGGGCAGCGGAGGTAAAAGAAATGAGCACAACGAGGACTTAGAACAGCAGCTCCTCTACTGCGTGCCAGTCCTCGGTGCAATCCTGCCCCAGGGCCTTCGCCAACAGAGCTCCTCCCATTGGGAGGGCTATTCCCTCGTCCAGCCGGTTTGAAAAACCCAGGCCTCTTGGGGATTAACATCCCAGCACAGCCACGTCCTACCTGTAGCCCATCTGCTGGGAAATTTTGAATCATAACACAAGGAGAAACCTGGAAGCATGATCCAGAGGACTTTGGCTTCACTAGGTTTCTTCTGAGGACAGTAAGAGATATTCACCAAGAAAAGGTACAAATATAATATTGAATTTAAACACATATACACTAATGTGAAATTGCTAATGCAACTTGTTGAATCATACAAAGAAGCTGAATCTGGATCTGCTTTATTTACTTCTTCACCAAAAACATACCGAGTGCCTACTACAACCAAGCAACAGTTAAGTATCGTAATTAAAACTGAAAAGAGGTAACAAACCATACTCTGAAGCAACATAATGAGAAGGGAAAAAATAACCAAGCAATACTTATCAAAAGCGATCTACGTATGTACAAAGGGCAATGAGAGTAGAGAAGGAGTGCCAACGTCTTACTCAGATAAAATACTCTCGACAGGGACAATGGGCTGGACTCGATACATAGGCAGTGTGCTTGTGTGTGAACTGCATGTATGTAAGGAGGGGAAGGAACAAAATACATCTTTCATGCCTAGAATCATGAAAAAGAACACCATTTGTTTGAACACTTCACATCAGTCAGTAACAGTATGTCAACTAGAAGAGGAGAAGGGTGAAAAAAAGACACTGGACAGATCATGCAGAGTCTTGTGTGCTGGGCATGAACAGATAGTGAAGAGCTGGCAGAGGGTTAGTTTCCAGCAATTGTATGACGGTCAACTGAAAGGGGCCAGAGCTGGAGGCTGACACCCTACGCCAACAGGCAGATGCTAAACGACTGAGCTAAGGCTCAGGGCATGAGACTGGGGTAAGAGGGATGATCAACGAGGCTGGGCGGGGGGTGGGGGGGGTGGGGTGTTGACCCATGACTGCAGCACATTCAAGTCCAGGCGGATCCACCCGGAAGGACATACTCACTCACCTGAATGACTACATACTGCACTTAGCTGGTTACTGGGCTGAAAACCCAGAGTGTGGATGCAGACGCAATAAAGGCAGTTATCGTCTGTATGCTCCTGCAGTCCAGTGTCTTCTGTACTTTCTAAAAACAGAGACGCATCAGAATGGACTGAATTCATTATTTCCGTGAGGCTCATCTGCTGCCGTAGCAAGTGAAAGGAGTTTTTTACAAGCCCTCCAGTTCCGGATGGAAGACCTGAGCATGAGTGAATATAAAACAATCTGATAAAGACAGTTTTAATGGCACTCTGTTTAAGGTGTTTTAAACTATGTGAAATTTAAAAGGAGGGAAGAAAACCAGAACTCTTTTTATCTTTCAAAATCTAACCTTAACTAAGAAGAGAAAACAGTAATTTGCTTTAATTAGAAAAAAATTTAGTCAGAAGATATGTTTTTATTACTTCAATATGAGGTTTTAGATTCAAAATGGAAAACTGGGATTGTACAATTAAGACATTTCGATTATCCTCAATATTTGCATGAAGAGAAGCAATAATTCTAAGTCTAAAGAGGTACTTGTTTAAAACAATAATCAAAATTATAAAGCTTTAAAGCTACAGCTGATATGCGTAGTCATTAAAATATTACATTTCATAACAAAGAGAGATCATATAATGTGTAAGTACATTTTTATGCTTCTCCTTTGCCCAAATGACTATTTCTAGGACCTATGAGGATTAGTGTTGCAAATTTTTCGTGTACTATTTCTTTAAAAACAGGAGTAACTGATCTAGTTTTTGTCTTCTTAGAGACTGAAACTTAGTTGGAAAAACACTTTCTTAAGTCCCTCATACACACACACAAATTGGTAGTTTAATTTTAAATGAACTTCAATAATTATTTTGCTATAATTTTAAGGATGATCCAAAAGTAAGTATCCCTGGATTTATAGTATCACCTTACTGAAATGAACATTCTTTCCAATTTTCTTTTTATTCTAAAGAGTAGTCTCATGAGAACAAAACCAAACCATCCATTACCTCCTGCATCATGAGTGAACACTCTTGGACCTCGATCATCCTGTGGCGGTATATTTTTAGTCTGAAAATAGGGAATATCCTTTACCTGAAACAGATATAAATTATGATAAAGAAGTCCAGTTTATAAATTATTAGCAAAATCAAATGAGATACAACTGAAATAAATTATTACAGCACGTGAACCTACAAAAAATTTACTGAAGGTTAAATTACCAAAACTTGACAAAATAATAAATAACTCTTAAATCCTTAACTAGTTGTAATTTAAATCGATATTTTAGAATTTAATTAAAATAATTTAATTTTATTAAATTTATTTAATAAAAATAAATTTATTATTTATCTTTAGAGAGAGGAAAAGGGAAAGAAAAACATCGATGTGTGGTTGATTGTGCCCAACTGGGGACCTGGCCCCCAACTCAGGTTTGTGCCCTAACTGGGAAAAGAACCAGCGACCCTTCAATTTGTAGGCCACATGCAATCCATCAAGCCACACGAGCCAGGGCAATCACTTCAGAATTTATCCAAAGTGTCCAAAGACTTCTGAGCAAATGTGTGTGCTTTGGTACTATCTAGAGTATCTCACGGGATCTGGGCCAGATTATATGACTGGGCACAATGTGTGCTGACCTGTGAGAGATAAAGAGGATCAAAGGTTCAAGGGACGCAATGCACGTATACCTCAGACTTCTACTACGTTATGCTGAATATATCCCAAATTTTAAAAAGGCCAACAAGCACTAGGTCAACTAGGACTAAAAAGCAAAGTTAGGAATTGACTCCATTTCTATTGAGAATATACTGACAAAGAACTCAAACCAAACGCTCACTAACAAGGCATCAGAAGGGAAGATAATGCTCTGGGGACTTGATACTAAATAATAGTATGTAACAGTGGACAAAGGTAAAATGATCTTCATAACATTTCTTTATACAAAACTGCCTTTAAAATCACTTTCTCCAAATTAGCATTCAACCTCTAATTTCTAGCAAGCAACTCTAGCGGAATATGAAACAGCAGGAAATGGACTGGTAAGAACACAATAGGGTTTCCGGTACCTGGAAGATATCATTGATGTCTACTGGAAGAGCAAGACCAATGTAGTCATCCGAGCTCCCGCAGGCCACGCTGGACACGACAGACCGCGCGGAGGAGGAGCGCTGCAGGGTGTTCTGATTAATGGGGCTTAATAAGTCTTCTTTATCTAACGAAGCATAGCTCAAAGCTTTCATGAACCTATAATGCCATAAAAAATCACTTGCATTAGTTTCTTGATTTGTAGTACGTATTAATCATTAAAAATTTTAAATTTATTTTCGTATCTCCATAAAAAATAAACAGCCAGTAACTAATTAGGTACTAAACAGTGCCACTTAATTAACTGATAACGTATAAATACTGGAAAATATTCAGCTGTTATAAACTCATATACAAAAGGTCATCATTAATATTGATTGTTACTAAAAACATCTGTTATGGTCTCTTAGGTATAACTTTTTATTATTTTTATGAAAAAGAGTAGTAAGTTATCATTCTTTGCATGGTAAACACTGGTTTATCAACCTAAGATTCATGTAATACAGACACAAAATAGCAAAAATGGTATCATTTGCAGTTATAAGGTAGCCTTGTATGCAATAATGGTATTTCCTCAATATACTCCTTACTAGTGATTCACTAGTAAACATGGCCTAGCGATGTAAGATAGGCCATGTTCTTTCTCAGACATTCTTGTTCATGCAATAGACATGCTAAAATATTTATTAGACATTTGCTTTGTATGAGTATGTATAAGGAACTACTCAAGGTTCCATAGTACATGTGAATCGATATCTGGAAACCCAAATCATTGAAAATGTAATAATGTAGTCTGGTATTAAAGCAAAGAATTATTGTAAAGCACATAAATGTTTCATAAACAACAGATATTAAGACTATCATAGCATAAACCACTCTTTATTACTCTACATCTAAAAACTGCTCATAATTGAAATTCATGAATTTCAAAACACAGGTCGTTGGCTTTATTTACTTTTAATTTATTAAAAATTTTTTAAAAGATTTTATTTCTTATTTTTAGAGAGAAGGGCAGGGAGAGAGGCGGAGAGGGAAAGAGACATCAATGTATGGTTGCCTTTCACCTGCCTCCAGCTATGGACCTGGATGGAGACCTGGCTGCAGACCTGGCTTGCAACCTGGGTATGTGCCCTGGCTGGGAATCGACATTGGTTTTAAATTGTACTATTATACCTAACTCTATAAAACTTAAGGTCTACAGGAACGGACAGAAGAAATTACTGGATTACTTGTCTTTTCAATCCCTACTTCAACCAGAGTAGCTCTATTTTAATTCTTCCACATATTATTGGGTTTCCACAGAAATGTTTCTGTGCACAATATTTCTATTTAAAAAAGCTTAAGACCTCTGATCTAGTCCAGTTTCTGCCAGAGGAGGCACGTAAAGTGTACAGCGGTGGGCAGCGGAGGGGTCTGCCTGGCTTTGCTACAGGCTGCTGAGGTTGGCCAGGCTGCTGAATTCCAGGCAGGAGACTTGACTGACTCACCTGCAGAACCTTCTCTAAGTTCACTCCCACAGTGCCAGGTTAGAACTCAGGATTAAGGATCAGTGGCTTTTCTACTATGTTCCAAGGTACGATCTCATTGAGCTAGGGTTTTTAAGATTGTTGGATTCATGCTATCCATTATATCACAGGTATCAGTAGCCTACTCTTCTAATTTTATAAGAAAATGAACAAAGTATCTTCTCAGCCTGGGTTCAAAGTCATTTTTTAGAAGTAAATTTGTAGTTATTGTCTATTGTTTTCACTTTCTCTGAACTAACCAAAGAACAGAAATAGGAAGACAAATGCCAACATAATTCTTCTCAACATGGAATCTAGTACAAAGTAAGTACTAAATACAATTTAAATAATAAATGAAAGACTTGATGTACATCAAGTTGTTATGGTCTCATTCCTTTACATAAGCTGCTCATTTTTCTCTTGACTGCTTTTCCTTGTTTTAATTTTTCTTTCCCAAGAAATTAAAAGTAACTATTCATTCCTTATAATACCAATGACTTGGCATTTCACTCTAGGAAACTTCCAAGTCTTCCTGTTCTAACAGAGAACAGGGGAAATAAGATCCTAAGAGCCCAGACTAGTTAGGAAATAAGCAATTTGGGGTAAATGTCTTTGTATTTTAGTCTTATAAATATTTCAGCACGACAATTTTTTATCTATGCTTTAATGAACTTGGCTAGAAATGCCTGCTTCAATGAGATACAATGGATGGTTCAGAGCGAACAGAACGCTGGTTGCTGTGTGAGCTATCCAGCCGGCGAGCCTGTCATTCAGGCTGTTTGTTCCTCATGGCCCCTGGCTGAATGCTACCACGCTGCTGTGGGCTTGAGGTTTTCAAATACTTTCTTATGATATTACAAGTGTCCTCTTCTGCTACCAGTTTCATCAGCTGCCCTTCCCTGTGACAGTGTGTCTACCAGGAGAAACTTCTAATTGTTGTTTCTAGAGGCCCGAAAACCGGTATCTAAGCTGTTAGAATAAATGTTAACAAACTTGTAATGCAAGTCAGAGGTTCCTCCTTTGAACAGAATTCATGAACTTTATTGCATAGATTTACACTGGGGGGCTGGTGGGAGTTTGTTTGGCTTTGCTCTGAATTGGTGAGGCTGCCAAAGCCACTGTGTTCCACGTAAATGACACATTACTGCATAATTTATGTAATTGTACAAGAGACATCATTATCTGCTACCAGGAACCCCATCTACTAAATGTGTTATCACAATTAAAAGTGCTTAATAACTTAATATGATTAAGATGTTGGTTATATAAGAGCTCAATGAATTACATTAAGAAATGATTACCAGTAACAATGATGATGATAATAATAATTAACTTTTATTGACTGCTTAATATGCACCAGGCACTATTTGTTCTCAGTACTTGACAAATACTGAATAAATGTAAAGGACAGTCTGAAACTAAAAACGTTTTTAGAACTATCTGGCCCAACAAGAAACAACAAAAACAGGCTGAAGAAATTTTTGCAGCCATCGAATACAACATTGCATACCTAAATTGTTTACCTTGCCCAGCACAGTATCATCTTTAGCTACGGCACAGAAATTCCCTAAATCAGCCGTCCCCAACCTTTTTGGCACCAGGGACCCATCTGTCCACAGGTGGGGGATTGGGGAGGGGACCTCTGTCCTGAACGTTAAGCACAGGCAAATTGGTACTGCTGAATCCTGAGGGCCAAGTAATTCATCTAATGTTCATCAGGTTCCTACTTAATAATCAGAGCTACTTAAACAAAAAAGAATTTCACTGAAATTTTCAGTTATTTAAAAAAAAAAAAAAAAAGAAAAAAAAAAAGAGGTCAACTTTTGGAGCCTTGAAGTGACCTACCTGAAAAGGTTGTTTGTTATTGTAGGTCTTAAGCTCCTGATTCCCCCGACATGCTTCTTTTTAAAATCAATCCTTGCAGAAGCGAGAAATAAATAAAAAAAAGCTGTGACTTTATTTGTCTGGGCAAAGCATGTATGTTTACTTTCAGGGCCTAAAGGCGTTTCTTTTCCCCCCTCGCAGCTGCAAGAATCCATTTCAAACCATATCGGGTAACTAGGAGCTCACAGCCTACCCCAGTCAACAGCAGCTCAGCCGGAGGCTTTTGTGTGGATGCAGGACCTGGCTGTGCTCCACGTTTCAGTCTGTCAAAACGCAACCACTCTGGGCCACTGTTAAATGTGTATGTGCTCACCTGCTTGGTGTTAACCTGGACTCGAAGCTGCTGGCCTTCATGGTGATGGTGTCAGTAAAGAGCACGTCTTTCGCTGGAGATGCCAAAGCTTCAGAATGCGACAGGCTTGGGTGCATTCTCTGCTGCTGCAACCTTTTCAGCGTGGCATAGCCAAAGGCATCTCTGGAACTCGTGTAACTGAAGTTACAGTCTGCTAGACTTTTAATTGTAGCGAGAGAGGGTGCTTTAAGGGACTGCGCTCTCCTAGGAAGCGTATGAGAAGAGCCCGGAGGCACCAGGGACACGGAGTTTGACTTGGACAGAGAGAGATGGTTGGACTGTGGCACCAGGTAGTGGCCTGTCCGAACAGTTTTAGCACTTACCACAGTACTCATACTCCCACAGTCGGTGTCCACAGTCGCAGCCTCCACACCTACTGTCTCTCGGGAAGGGCTAGAGCTCATGGAACTGATCCCACTTGTCGTGGTGTCTGTGTTGAAGCTCTGGCTCCGGACCTTCATGTGTGAGCTCGCTGAACTTTCCACAACTAACCTTTCTCGGCTCGTGTTTTCTCTGTGACTCTCCGCACCAAGACTCCTGGTGAATTTTAAGTCATTCTCCCCGATGCTGGGAGTACTGCCACCCGTGTCCTCAACCTGCCTATGCCCAACAAATGAGGTCTCTAACTGCAGCGTCTTCTGCACCGCGGCCATGGGCGTTAGATCTTCACTCCGGCTCAGATCAACGCTGGGCTCCGTAAGTGTTCTGACCCGCCTGCTTGCCTTACTGTCGGACGGCAGTTTCCCTCCTTTCGGATCACTGCTGCTCCGATGCTTTTTGTTAGGCAACGTAAGTGAATTTAAGATCCGGTTCTTCACAAGTTTGCTAGAAGCAAAGAAAGGGAATGAGTTTTTATCCTTGACAGGTCCGGGCCGGTCATAAAAGGCTGGCTCTGCATCTTCACTGACGTCGAGGAAAAATGTGCTGGTGGAGCTGCTGCCAAACCGGTCGTCCTCCATGATGAACATACCTGTGACCAAAGGGCTGATTAATAGCAGCACGTACAAATGGCAGACAAAGTCACGATACCTAGTAGTGACATAGCTCAGGACATTTTTAACAGTCACGTGAAGTAAAAACACTGTCAAAAATTAAAGGTTAAATTGCCAAGCCACAGAAAAAGAGCTGCCTTAAGAGGCTGTCGCAGACGTATTAGCTGAGACAATTGCACTGGAGGAAGGTGGCCCGCAATCCTACACGGCTGGTGTCTTGTAAGAGGGGGAACACTGTGCAGACGCCCAGGCAGGATGCTGTGTGATGCAACTCGCGGAGATCTGAGTGAATGCAGCTGCACGCTAAGAATGCCAAGGACTGCCAGCTGTAACCAGAAGCCAGGAAGAGGCAAGGAACAATTCCCTTTGGAATTTCAGAGGGTTCAGGGTCCTGCTGACCCTTGCTTTCAGCCTCCGGAACTATGAGCACTAACTTCTGTTTTAAGCTGCTCAGTTTGTGATATTTTGTTATGCCAGCCCTAGGAAACAAATATGATCACCTTCTCCCCTCCAAAGAATTTCGTTCTTCACACTGTATTACGTGAAATTGTGCTCAATTCAAAAATATTTTATGGGGGGAAAAACAGAGCTTCCTTGAGGCCCAGAATTTGGAGTTAAATAAAATGCAGAATTAGCTCATTATGAGATTTTTCTGTTACTTTAAAAAAAAAAAAAATTCAGGACTACTCATGGTACAGCTTACATGAAATTTCTTTTCATTATTTCATGAGTTTCCAAAACCTCCAAATAGGATAAAATTAAAGAGAAAAAAGAAAGATGACCATGGATGTTTTCATAGTTGGTACAGATTCCTGGTAGTTTATTCTTCAAATCAAAATAGGGAGGAAAAATTAATCTTGTAATAAGTAAATTCCCAGTCTTAAAATACACGTAGAAAGAACCATGTTTAAACTAAGGTACTAAGAAACATTTGCCTTAGGTACTAAGAAACATCTAAATTCAGAGCTTAACTCTTTAAAGACTCAACTCAGGTGCTTATATTATATTACAGAATCTTATTCTAGTTCTATCTTTAACTATTTCATTAAATAATTCAAATGTATTTTGAGAGCCAAAAATGAAATCGTAAATAAACTTGCATACTGCACTGTATTTCCATATTCTGTTCATTCTGAGGTGTGCATTTTTCATACACAGTATCTCTAAACTCAGGGCTCCTCCTGAAATCAGGGATAGGTCCTAGTTTGATAGGCAGCATTTTCTTCTTGTTCAGTAGTATAAAGATGCTGGTACAGGCCCTGGCTGGTGACTCAGTGGATAAGTGCTGGCCTGCAAAGCTGAAGGTCCCTGGTTTGATTCCTAACTAGGGCACATACCGAGGTTGCAAGCAGGTCTCCAGCCAGGTCCGTAGCTGGAGGCAGGTGAAAGGCAACCATACATTGACGTTTCTCTCCCTCTCTGCCTCCCTTCCTTCCCCCCTCTCTAGAAATATAATCTTAATTAAAAAAATAAATAACCTGGTACATCGCATAATTCATGGCATCTTAGATCTGGTGAAATACGGTTTGATAAATGTTGCACTATCTTCTTAAAAAAAAAGTCTTAAATTTCATACACTTAGTAACATTTAGCATAGGGCTTAAAATCACAAACCATTTTTTATTTGATTTTTGATATTCTATCTTTTAACAGTTTCACTAATTTTAAAATTTAGCTCTTTTCTCAAAATTGAGCATGTGAATGTATCTTTTAACATATATGTTCTGAGTCAACAATCTGTGTATCTGAAAAATATGTAACAAAGTAAGTGAAGAAGATAGGCAAATAAACACTTACTTATCAGATTGCATGACAAGCAAAAACGGAATGGTTTTTCTGGTACATGGCTTATTACTTAGCTCTGTGAGCAGGACTTTCCAAAGGCTATTTAGAAAGCGAGGGGAGAGAACAACGTAGGCTGTGGCTGTATATTCTGCTGTGAAAAAGTATGCATTCTCCAAGAGGCTGTTATCACCGAATTGTCTTAGAAAAAGGCAAATTTGAAATGTAACGAATACATGTAAATTGTGCTATCACAAACACAAATGTTAACTTTGGCCAACTTTATATAACTGTCACAATACTCACTTGATGGTGCAGATTCACTCTCACTGTTATGCCTGGAGCTGGTTGACTCTGAGTTCAAACTTAAGGTGCTGGGTATAGATGACAGTTCATTACAGAGTTGCTCCACGTCATCTGGAACCACTGGCCACAGATGTTTGCGACTGTGCCTGACAGCATCCCAGCTGTGACATTTGAGAATATCACAGCCTTGTTTGGTTTTGGCTATGAGCCCAAGAACATATACACAGGTCCTGTATATAGAAGATGTAGTAACGACCATTTATTGACTCCAAAGTGAGATTTCTTAGAGCAATCATAAAATATTAGCTTGCTTGTATATACATTTGGTTTTTCTTAAAAAATTATTGAAAACTGTCAAGCTTGTGGAAAAATATATTAAAACAAGTTAGCAGTAAGTTTGAAGTAAAAAATAACATGAAAACTTTCCTAATAGAAGTGTTAATTACAATGAAATAATTTAAAAGGTCATAGTGCAATCTTAGAACAAAACATGTTATTCGCTTTTTTGTGTTTTTTAAGGAGTGAATCTGGAATATCTGGGGAACTGGAACACTGGAATATTTAGGCACACACTGTACTTCACTGTTTACTTGCAAGGTAAACTTCAATATTATAATGAGAAAGACAGAATAATAACATTAAACAAGGAGGTCTTTGAGATGTTTAACTTAATGCGTTTAAAAGTCTTTCCTATCATTAGGACTTCCTGTGAATTAAGAATTCTCAAGGACTACTCTAGGAATCCAAAAATACTCTTTCCTCCACCCATTGGTGAACAGCAACATATTATACACTAAAGACTTTGGAGTTAAATGGCATACCCTCTGATGGAGAGAACCTCGCACTGTTTTGCAAGTTTGAGTATATCTGGAATTATGTTTTCTTCTTGCAGCAAATTGAGACCCCAATTTGATGAGCCAATATTTCCCTAAAAAAGAAAAAAATCACTTATATCCAATCTCATACAACAGGAACTCTTTCAAGATATTTGGAAAGCTAGTAAAAAAATAAAAAATTTAATCCCACCTATGAGAGAGAAGAATAAAATGTGAAATAAATCTCAAATAAGAAACTAGAAATTAATGTTCCAACTTAGCAAGAAAACTTAACAGTTTAATCATCTATTGTCCAGATTAAAAATAATGCTTCAGTGGCCAGGAACAATCTTGATGTCAGAATATTAATCCAGAACAAACTCCAAATAAAATGATCTATTTATTTAGTACTAATGGGAGGATTAGAAAAATCAAAGAATTACAAAGATCTTATAGAAATGTTTTTTACAAACCAAGGCCCAAAGAGATGCTTTCAGTTTTTTGATTTCTTCCCATTTATCCAAATCTGGTGCACGAACATTATGACAGAGTTCTGTAATAATATTCTAGAGAAATAAAGAAAAAAATATGAGAAAAAATTATTGTAATGTATTTTCTTATTACATCTTAAGATCTTATTTAAGGTTTACCTTTAGTAAATTTTGCATATTTAAAATTCTAAAACAATTTCATGTAAAATTTCTTAAGCAGCAGCATGGACTCTTAGCTAATGTTGTAGAATTAGCACTTATTATTAGCTATGTGGCTTTAAGAAGTTACTCTCCCCATGCCTTGATTTCCTACTCTCCTACATAGGAATGGTAATAGCACCTATCTTATAAAGTTTTATTTAATAAATTATTATAGAGTGCTTAAAATTATCCTTGATACTTATAGTATTAAAAATGTTATATAATTTTTATTATTTTAAATAGGAACAGTACATTAACACCAAGATTTTATCATACTATACATGTAAAGATACATTAAGCAAATCATTTAAATTTTTAGTAAACTTTTAAAGAACTACTATAAAGATATGTACCCTGGTAGTCTTTGGAACCTAAAGAGAAATGCAAGGCTGGCAAAAGAGGGTTTACAGTTGTAATACAAATAACTAATACAATAATTAATAATAATACAAAAATAAACTGTTTCACATACAACTGTAAACCTACTTTTGTGCTCCCTGTATATGAAACTTGAGTATTACTTATGCAAAATTTTTGTACCGAGATGATCACTGATACAAAAAGGAACTAAACTGCCAGATTCTACACAAATACTTCTTTATTTATTCTAACAGAGGCAAAAACACCCGGCTGGAAGACATACACACAGCCATGGGCTTGGCATGCACACTAGACTCGGAGTTGCTTGCCTGAGCCTTTCCATGCCATGGAGTGTGAGACACAGCAGCCTATACTTTGTTGCTCACCATAGGTAGCAGAGTTTGAATCAGGTTCCGTTCACTTCCCAACGAGAGGAATGGAGAAACTCAGTGCTTTAGTTATATACTTACTAAGAAGATGGACTTCCCCCTACACCACAAGCCTGAGCAAAACACTCAGGCTTTGTGTGACAAATAAGCTTGAGGCCGGCTGGCTAATGGAGGCAATGCATGCAAGCTAGCAAGCAGTATGTCAGAGGGTGGCACATAAAACTGCCCAAGTCAACCACAAGCTGGACACTTTAAAAGCAATGATGTCACTGACCTTAAGGTTTTTGAGACATCTTTGCAAAAATAGTACTTTAATAGTATTTAATTCTTCCTATTATTGCAGCTATTTAAAATAAGCAAATGCTGTTTTTACCTGTACTTCCAACAAATGGCAGCCCGTTTTGTGGTGGACCAGCTGTCCATAAAGGTGCACAGGCAGGTAGACGTGAGGCCGCTGCAATCTGGTACAACAAAGGTGACTGATATGCCTATTGGCTCATTTCAAATGTTAATTAAAACAATTACTAGTAAGTACTCGATAAATAGAACTGGTGGATAGAATCCCCCAGCACAAATAAAAATCTGGAGCTGGGAAGACAAAAGGATTTCTCTACAAACAGAGCAGTTTATCCAGTCTCAGTAACAGCAAGGGAGTCGGGGCTAGAAAGACAGTGGCAACAATGCGGAGGGTGTGAGGGTCGCATCTGCATGGGCATTCTCGGTGTGTGAAGAATGCCATGAAGTTTCTGAGCAACCAATGCCGTTCTTCAGGAAGATGTTTCCTTTGTCAGTATAAGAAATAGAATACCCAACTATTCAGAAAATTTTAGAACTTAATAATTTATGAGAAACTGGTTTTAAATTTTTATATTTGAGGATGAGCAGTAAGTTATTCCACTAACTGCATGGTTACCTTTGGTTACTGCGACGAACATAGTTATCACCATCGATTGGCTTCCGATAAGTAGTAAGTGCTTCGTTAAGTTGTTCCTCAATCAAATCGACGTATTTTAAATTATATTCCTGGAAGATAATATTGTTTTAATTCTATATGGCACCATAAATTCCCAAATTTTATAATATGTTAGGTACCTAACAAACCTTAAAGAGCATAAATATGAGGAAAATAGTCTGTTTAGGAAATTAAAGAATGTTTTTTAAGTATTTTATTTATTTGTTTTTAGAGAGAGGGGAAGGAAGGGAGGGAGAAAGAGAGGGAGAAAAACATCCATGTGTGGCTGCCTCTCACATGCCCCCAACTGGCGACCTGGCCTGCAACCCAGGTAGGTGCCCTGATTGGGAATTGAACTGATGGCTCTTGTTGGCAGGCTGGTGCTTAACTCAGTGAGCCACACCAGCCATGGCAAAAATTTTTGAAGAGTAGAACAAGGTACTGTGAGTGCAAATTATGTGCACACCCAAAATGTTGCTGCTTATACTCCCTGCCCTCATTTTCAATGGCATCTACGTAAGTTACAATTTTGTTTTTCATCTTACTTGCAACCCTTTTCTCATTAAAACAAAAATGCTATCTTCTTTATATCAAACAATGAAGATAATCACTAGAAATCTTAAAAAGAAAATTAACTGAATTTTGTCATCTCAGCACCTTTCATATGAAATGATACCTTTCCCCACTGATGCAAAATCAGGTCAAAGTAAAAACATGTAGTCAATCACACTGCCATCTTCCCCTCAGAGCGCTTAGAAGAGATTCGTAGGACCTCTTCGGAAAGCAATTTGGCAGTATTTATCAAAATTTTAAATTCATATATTGTTTTGACCCCACAAATACACTTTTTAGAAATTTATCCAAGAGATCTACTTGCAGAAGTATGGAAAGATATATATGTAAGAATATCTAGCAAACACTGTTTACAAAACTAAATGGGTATTTACAGTTTTCAATACAACAGTAGTTATAAATATTAAGGTACATTCATACAATAAGTAATACACTACATAGGCATTCAAGAGAAAGAGATGATCTACATTTCAAAATATACACAAAAATCAATAGCTTGCTATTAAATAACTGTAGTTTTAAAAAGAAATACAATTATCCAGAATTTAAGACTTGACTTCATATGAAACTTAAATATTTTAACTTTAGTTTCAAAATATTGATGCTGTAAGAAATCCTCCAATTCACAAATCTATCTCCCAAGATAAAAACATACAAATTTAACCTTATTCAATAGAAAGTTACCTTGTGCCACTTTTCCAACTGTTTTGCTACATAACCCCTTTCGTTCAGATAGGAAAACCCTTTTGGAATGGAGAGAAATCTAAAAATAAAAACAACGAATAAACGTTGAGTCTGACAAAAAATGTTAAAGACTAAAATATCTCAAACAAAAAATATGTTTAAGGAGCAAAAAGACTTTAGGAACAGCTCCTTCCTAAAACAAAAGGATGCACAATTATTTATCGAACTTCAATTCCAAATACATTTTCACAATCTTTCTAAAAAGCACACGAATCCCATCACAGTCTCCACCCTGACACACAGGAGATGCAGAACCACGCAAGAGGCTTGCAGTGCTGAAGGGTTTCCGAGTACCAGGGCAGGCCCCCTGCCTGCTCAGACTGCTTCCTCTCTGCAGATGGGAACCCAGCTCTCACATATGCTACCAGACAGGACACAACAGGAAACCTAAGAAAAATTTACTTAAAATTTACCTCAGAAGGAGAAGCAAACCTTTGTCTCCAAGGTGGGATAAAGCTGGCTTCATCTGAATAAGAGCATGAAGGTTGGCCTAAAATAAATAATTATTAAGCAAATTAACAATAGCACAAAGATAGCAAATTCTTTACTTTCAAAACACCTATAAGTACAATTATATCAGTTTTCTATGAAAACTGAGTATATAATGAAAATTACATACATTATTAGAAAAAAATGAACCGTTACCTTGTCTTCACATGCTTCATCAAGGATATCAAGAGCTTCAGAAGAAATCGTTTTGTTTTTATCATGTAGCTGGGTCACTAGTAATTCAATTCCCCAATTATTGAAGAATTCAACATTAGCTCTCAATAACACTCTTAAATGTTTTGTTGCATACAGTCTGCAGGCCTATAGAGACAAATGAGAACTTTTTAAAAAACCCCATGAACTTCACCACAAATAGCCCATTCTATTTTCTTTTGGGATAGTTTTGCTACTTGAAAAGGGCAGAAAATTGGCATTGATGGTGTAGCCCTTGATATGAACACTTATATTAAGTGCTAGTAAAATAAAAACACTTCTGTTCCTATCTAGCTGCTTCTTTCCCTTTATAAAAAAAATATGAATACTGTAAGGAGTTCTTTGGAGCAACTAAAATTTCATAGTAAGCTCTAATTCCATCCCACATTCTTATAACTTATAATTAATTTTACTTGACTCAACCTATAAAATAATAAATTACCTGGTTATAAAAAATACAGTTTTGCTGCCTGTTATACTCACATCAGTGGCTGCAGTTAGGATTTTGGAAAGAATGACTCTGGCCAACCCATCTCGACTATAGTCCAAGCTAGAAACAGTCAGTTTTAGCAAGTGATCTTGGTTTTTCAAGGAGCAAAGGTTAAGGAGACTACAAAATCAGAATGAAAATAATGAGGGTTATTAGAAATTATTTTATCAATTTGTTAATTCACCACATATTTTAAACTTCTAATATAAACAGGCATTTAAAAGAACGCATTTAACGACAAAATCGGAATCAGCACTGTTGTCTGTGTCCATGAGTAGATGTCTCTTTTCTGTTTGCTTCACCCTCTTTCCTCTACTCCTCCCCCGCCCAGAGCCATCAGCCTGCTCTCTAGGAGCTGGTCTCGGTTCTGCTTGTAGTTGAGTCTTTTCATTAGATTCCACATGAAAGTGAAATCATGTATGGTGTTTGCTTTCTCTGACTGGCTCATTTCACTTAGTATAATGTTCTCCAGGTCCATCCACGCTGGAGCAGAGAACCACGGACAGGGACAACAGTGTGGTGACTGCTGGGGGGGGGGGGGGTGGGGGCAGTTGGACACGTATAGGGAGGATAAATGGTCATGGAAAATCACAATAAAAAAAAAAAAAAACGGGTTCAGGGACATGGAAAGCAGTGTGGTGACTGTGGAGGCGGGTGTAAGGGGGATAAATGATGGAAAAAATACAATAAAAAAAAAAAAAAAGAAAAACAATGTAAAAAGAGGTAAAATGGAGTCCCCGACAATGGTGCTAAACTGCTCAAATACCCAAAATGTTTTTCATTAAACTAGTCATTTTTTGATGATTAGCATTTATCCTTTAATAGTCACGTCTATTAAATTAGTTATTTCATTAAAAAAAAAAATCTAGGGATGCTCACCATTGAAATACGCTGCATTTTTCCAGCATTTTGACTCCATGAGGGTGGCAAGAAAGTGTTCCAATAAATAAAAAGTAGTGCTGACTAAGGGTAGTCAATAAACCATTATTTTGAAGACTCCTTTCAGGTTTCATTCCAGATGAGGCATTCAGCCACTGAACAATGTCCTTTACTAACTCTTCTAAGTAGCCTTGCCCATCCTGAAAGCAAATACATTGTGGTAGTGTTAAAAAGCACTTAGTACTTGTAATTAATTTTAATCAAATCCAGAAAGTTTAATGATGATGTCCATTCCACTGTAATTTACATAATCTATGTATTTCCAGTCACTGAGTACCCACTGTTTAAATCTCATCAGACCCAACGCTGCCTGGAGGTGGTGCTGTTTACCATCTCACCAGGAGAAAAACAGGTCTTCTAGAAAGCAGATTACTTGTCCAAAGTCACAAAAGTTGCAGGATTCAAACCTAGTCTGCTCATTCCCTACATTTCTAAATCCCACTTCGGCGTGCTCAAACCTCAGGCAGCAACCGTAACTGGAAAACACTCGAGGGGCTCCTTACCTCCTCCGACTCGAGGAGAAACTCGGCCATCTGGCAGCCCACGACCGTAAGCTGCTTTGACTTGGCAAAATCCAGGTCCAGGGTGGCATATAATTTACTACTGGGCTTGTAAAAATAAAGCAGCCTTCGCACAAACCTAAGATCAAAATAAAATTGGCAGCAAAGAAACCAAACGATTATTTTAGAATCTTAACCATACCTTATGGAATAGTAAGGTTTTAAACTGTTTTTGGTCTAAACCATTGAGGTAAATGGCAAGAAATTTAACAAATACACACACCCTGAGAGAAAACAAAAATCTCCCTAATTCCCTTCATTTTAAAGACTATCTTTGTAGAGTAAGAGTTTTGCAGTGAGATGCCTGAAGTAAATTGTGGAGAAGAAAGGTGCTAGCAGGAAAAATGCAGGTGTGAGATGGGTTCAGGATAAGGTTGGGTTAAGTATGAGAAAGTCACCAGGGCATACATTTTCTTCTATTTTATAAAAAACTTTGTACCATGGCTCCATAAAATAATCGTATTCTAGATAACTGCAAGCATATTATCATACTGTAATTTTGTTTTCTTTCACAATTGGGCAAAAAAAGCCAAGTATAAAGGCTGCAGGTACATTTTTGATGACTGAATTTATGAAGCAATGAACATAGTTTATGATATGTCCATGTTATAGTTTCCAATATTATGGTCTAAGCTTCCATTTAATTTAGTTTAAAATTTTGTTCACTATAATCCAATTAGTAAGTGTGCCAGTTTTGTAAGTTGGAGAAACACAGGTGAATAAGACATCTCTGTTCTTGAGTATAAAAAATTAGTGCTGGCCCTGGCTGGTGGCTCAGTGGATAAGGTGCCGGCCTGCGAACCCAAAGGTCACTGGTTCAACTACCTAGCCAGGGCACATAACCAGGCTGCAAGCCAGGTCTCCAGCCAGGTCCTTAGCTGGAGGTAGGTGAAAGGCAACCATACATTGATGTCTTTCTCTCTCTCTCTCTAAAAATAATATATATATATATATATATATATACACACAAGACAAAAAAAAAGGGCTATTCTTCTTTGTTCATTCCAATGTAATTTATATAAGCTATATATTTTTCAAATTACAATCAAAACCATGAAGTAAAAGCCCTCTTTACTTCTCCAAGGAGGTTAGTGCTAGTGGTTGCCTCCATAACTTAAGAAGCAGTAAAATGCACAGAAACATGAAGTGCTATATTTGCTTTGATTATTAGTATGTTTTGTGGAAGGTGTGGAACAATAACTTGATTGAGGGGAGAGTAACAAAGAGGAAGAATGGCTAACCCTCTGAAGTCAGATGCAAATGGAAGGAGAAGTAGAATATTAATGGCCATCATTTGGAGAGGGAAACATTATGTCCTTATTCTGTCATCCTCACATTGGGGCTAAGATTACTACGAGGTTGATACTACCCAGTCTGAAAAACTTCCATCTCAAGTACTTCATTTGTTCCAAAACTAAGTAAGTAGAAAGAGAATTTACTGATTCTTGCTGGTTATAAGACTCTATGTAAAAATGTAAAAAAAGGTAGCCTCCAGTGAACAAGTTCTCAACCTTACGAAGGCAGGGATATGCGTTCAGTAGAACCTGTATCTGATATCCCCCTCAGCCAGCGCAACGGGGAACAACACTGTCTCCTGAGGCTGGGCGGTGGCAGCAGGCTGCACCTCCCACAGGTGCGCGCTCACAAGGGGAGCAACCAGGGCGCCACATGCACCACGCTGCCAGTTCCATTTACGTTGTGTTCTGAGCAGGTGCAAGGTAGGCTAAGCTATGATGTTCACCAAGTTAGATGCATTAAATGCATTTTCAGTTTCAACTTACGATGGGTTTACAGGGACGCGACCCCACCCTCAGTTGTGGAGCATCTGTATTTATGTGCAGAAACCAACTATTACAACGTATGTACATATCTTTAAAGCACAGATTATTATTTTAACAGATTAAGTATAATTTGGAGCTAAGTTCTTTACATTCAAAAGCAAAATAGTTCTTACATACCTGTGTAACTGTTCATCTTTATAGTTTCTTAAATTTACATTTGGCCACTAGAAAAACATAATATTTATATTATAAATGTACTTGCCAATTAACATATAATTATGATGAATTAAAATGAATAATACAATGAAGACAATCAAGCCATCAGCAGGAAACATCCTGCCATACCTTAAGAATGGTCCCTATAAGATTCCAATTCCATTCGAGATTCTCTTTATGTTGAAGTACTTGGCTATCTCTAAGGTTCATTAAAAGAGCTTCTTCTGTATCCTAAAATCATCAGAAGTAATCAAGGCAAATTGTCTCACATCAGAAAACTATGTTTGAATTTTAAAAACAAAAGAAACAGTTTTCATTTAATAATGGGTTATCAAAATTTTAACTTTAGAAGTAACAAAAACAAGCCCTGGCTGATGGCACACTGGATAAGGCACCAGTGCCTGCGAACCCAAAGGTCACCGGTTTGATTCCCAGCCAGGGCACATAACCAGGTTGCAAGCCAAGTCTCCAGCCAGATCCGTAGCTGGAGGCAGGTGAAAGGCAACCACACATTGATGTTTCTCTCCTCCTTTGCCTCTCTCCCTTCCCCTCTCTCTGAAAAATAATAAATAAAATCTTAAAAAAAAAAAAAAAAAAAAAAAAAAGGAACAAAAACAGAGCTTTAAACTGCCTAGTCATTATAAGACTTGGAAGCCATCTGAAAACCCATGTATACATACATAAAACTAGAAAGTCAAGTAAGTAAACTGTATATATACTAAAATCCAAGCAAGTATGTACATACTTAGGGAACCAAGTTAAAAGTTGCGATTTTGTGTCAGTACCTTGAGAACAAATATATCTTTCTGAACTCTGAGATACTGATCCCGTTTCTGGTGTGTTCCAACTGCTTTCTGAATGATGTGGTCTAAATGAAGGCTGTAAGGTTTAGGTCCTCGTTTCTTCATTTCATGGAAGCGCTTTAAACAGTTCAAGGCTGCACTGGCTCGCCTAATGAGAAAAAAACTCAATTAACACTGTAGCAAGCTAGCGTCGTTTTAAAGAGATCACTGATAAATTGCTGTATTAAAACATTTAGACTCAAGGATAGAGACTGTTGCTAAAACATAAATTATTTAATCAAATTTGGTAGCACAAAGAAAAAAAGTCAAGAACACTGCTGATATATGTGAAGAACTTCATGGCCATGAACTGACCCATAAAATTTAAGCCTATCAGGCTCTGAGAAAGTTTATTTTTCCATCATGAAACTACAAAATAAAAGCTGAAAGCTACCATGACTAATATAAGCCTAGAGTCAGGACTGAGATGGCCCCTAAGACCCTTAGTTTATAATACAACTTCAGTTTGTTAAATAAGAGTGCTTTCATTGACAGAATTAAAATAGAATATTATCAACTGTTAACAAAAATTCAGTTTTGAACAGCTAATGAACTATATTTTATTACCAAAAAAAAAAAGGCCCCAAAATTCAGATTTTTAAAATCATACCTAGAAAATAAAAGATGCTCCTGGCCTAAACATATTCTTTATTGAGTGAGAAGATTCCCAATTAAGTTCCTCTATCTTTACCTTTTAAATTATATTTTATTATTAGTAAGGCATTCCAGCAGCACAATAGCTGTGCTACCATACTTTTGTTTATAAAGTCAGTATTTACAATCTCTCCTTCAGAGTTTAACTTACCTCGATGCCTATACATGTATTTTAACCCCACACATACAAGAACACACTGTTAATCTTCATGCTTTATTCACTGAAATAACTTAAAACATTAAAAAAAAAGCCTGAATTGCTGCTGAAAACAAACTAGCCCAAAAACTTCACAACCAGTATTTTTACTGACTTGGTTGAAAGTCTATATCCTTGTCCAAAAACATGCTAGAAAATGTTGATTTTACTAAGCATAGTATTTTGCGGTATAAAATGCAAACTATAAGAAGTACAACTATTAATTTTCCCCTTATCTGTAAGACTTCCCTAGAAGCATTTCCAAGCATACCTGCGTATACTGCTTTTTAAAGCAGAAAGGGTGTCTGTGTGGGCACTGAAGACACCAGGCCCAAACCTGGCTAGTGGTCTTGATACTCACACTCGTTTCTCCTTGGGGATATCAAAGGATGCCGCCAGGTTCATCAGTGTCGGCAGGCAGTGCAAATGATGGCTGTGTGAGTGCGGAAGAATGGTGTTCGCCTAGAATGACACGTAACATTTTTGAAAGCTGAAAAATATCTACTTTCAACAAAGGAGATGTAAGAAATAGGCTCATATGACATTAATAAAACTATAAATTTCATATTTTATTATAACATTATAGTTTTAAATTAGTACATAAATTATATCCTTAAATGACCTTAAAAGATAATATATCAAAACCTAGATCCAGAACTATAATGTTATATTAAAAGTAATATTTAAAATGCTAGGTGCAATATCTTATGAGTTGACATCTTAAGTTTGAAAAACCACTTTCTCAAAACAGATTTGTCTCATAACTCCTGTTTTCCAAACAAAATTCCACCACTCAATTTGCTTTTATCAGTGAAGACAACTAATTAAATGTGGAAGCCATAAGGTATAAGAATAATAAGCAATGAATTAATATCACTATACTACTCAAAAGCATTAGCTTTTATATTTCAAGAAAAGCACAGAATTCTGGTGTGTAGGTGAAAAGAACAAAAGTGATTCGGGCATATAAATGCAACTAGTTCAGGATACTGATATATTCATAGGAAGTAGCATTTTAAGAACTGAAATAAAAATAATCAAACCTGAGAACTTGAACTACTACTTATGAGCTGAAGGAGACCAGAGCAAAAATAATTTATTCATAAACAGGAGAGTTATCATTCAACTCTGCTTAATTCTCTTGCCTTCACTCGGACAGCCCAGGTGCTACGTGAGAGAAACGAAACAGAACAACCACTGTTGGGGAGGTGGGGTGCTAACACGGTAAATGAAACAGAAAATGCTCTGCCAGTAATAGCAAGCCGTAGTATAATGTTGAAAGATTTGCCATTGGATTATTGCTTCCTTATTGGGTTTAAAATAATTCTTTTTGTTTAGTGCTTTATTAACTAAAAGGTGACCTACAAATCTGGATCTCTATCTTACAAAGTTTCCTCACTACTTGATTTACCATGAGTGAGGAACGATCCGATTACTTTCCCAGCTCTTGTTTCCACAAGTTATTTGTGTCACATAATCATGGCATAAATAAATAAATAAATAAATAAATAAATAAATTCCTGTCCCACGAACCTCAGTTGTTAAATTTACAGAGAAGATAAGACAGTATGAAGTTTTGTATCAAATTTTCTAAAATTCAGGCACTGATTGCTGTATTCCATTCCTAGCAGACTGAAAGAACGTACAATTTCATAACTCCTTAGCAAGTCTTTTCTAAGAGATTAATACTGACGGGACTGAGCCCTGGCTGGTGACTCAGTGGATAAGGCTCCAGCCTGTGAACCCAAAGGTTGCTGGTTTGATTCCCAGCCAGGGCACATAACCAGGTTGCAAGCCAGGTCTCCAGCCAGGTTCGTAGCTGGAGGCAGCCACACACTAACGTCTCTCTCCCTCTCTCTCAAAATAATGTACAAAATCTTAAAAAAAAAAAATTAATATTGACAGGATTCAAATTGTCAACATTGAAAGAAAGTGTAAAAATCAATATTTGATACTTTTTTTTTTAAGATTTTATTTCATTATTTTTAGAAAGAGGGGGAAGGGAGAGAGGCAGAGAGGGAGAGATAAATATTTGATACTTTCTACTTTTTATATTTGTTTCATTTCAAAAGACATGTGTATGTATATCAAGATACAAGAGACATCAAAGGTTCTTTGTAATGATATGTCAAAAAAAATTTAACATGATACAATACAAAGTAAGATTGTTAAAGTAACCTGTTTTTTAAATTCAATTATTAACGACATCAAACATTATCAGACGCTGGTAAGCTTACCATATGTAAAAGCTCCCCTAGAAGGATGGTAGCTCTAACCGAGATATGGTTATCACTGTTGGTTATCACTTCCACCAAACCCTTTGAAAATAAAAAGAAAATCCCATTTTTGCAAAAATAGTATACATGAACATATTCATGCAGAGGTCTGTTGCTCTGAAAGAATTCTGTTAGAGAAAGTAAATAAAATAGAAGAAAATAAGGTTTGTAAGTCTTACCTCTAAAAGCCCATTACGAATAAATGCAGAAAGTATCAGCGCCAAGTAATTATCCATGAGATCTGGCCTGTAATTAACACAGCAAAGAAATAGTTTAAACAATGCTCCTCCATACATGATATAATTTAACATAAAACCAGTAATTGTCAAAAGTCTGCACCATTTCCGTATCTAAATTCTACCTGGACCTGGCACGATGAGGAAGGATAGTTTTTGCTTCAGCTGCTACAAAGCCGTCTGAAAGCCTCCAAGTGTCTTGGAATCTACCTGGATCTAAAATAGTTAAGATGAGGTAGTTAGAAGAGACATAGATGTTTCTGAAACACTTCAGGTAAGTAAACATAACTACGAGCTATCCAGGCTATAAATAATCTTAAAATGTTGGTTAGGAAAAAAAAAAAAAATTCAAAAATTCTTACAGAAAAAAAAGATTTATGTAAATATATACAAATCTAACTATTTTGAGACTTTTGGGTCATTTGGCTAAAATAAGACTATAACTAGAGCACCTAATTCAAGAATGACACAAGTTTCCTATTGTCTCCTCTTCCTTTTGTGGTCCATCTTTCTATTAATTTCACCACTCATTTGCAAGAGCTAAGGTGACAAAGAAGAAATTAAAAATTTCTTATTTTTAGAAATGTATTGTAGTTTTTATATCTATATTAATTTCATGCTACTATAATGCAATAATGAAAGAAAATTACATCCACTATTTAGGTCAGTATTTTTCCTTTGAGGGATTGTACCTCCATTAGATAGGCCACTTTAAAAACGACATCTGAAGAGGGGTAAATGCGCTCATCACTTACCCACGCTGAGCAGTGCTTCTATGAACTCCTCAGTCACAACAGGCAGAGGAAGACGAAATATGTCATAAAGCACTTCAAGGAGACCTCGCTGCAAGTACAAAGAAATGCAGTTCATTTACTATTCTGGAAAAAAATATTTGCTTAAAGATGTATGAATACCTTTATTTATATATCTTTAAAGACTGATGAACACAGAACATGTCTATTTCAGAGCTATATTCAATAAAAATTTAATGACTAAATGCTTACTACACACACAATTTAACTTTTTCAATAAACTTTTAGTAACCCCATTGTACACATGAAGAAAAAAGGTTTAAAAGTTAAAAGTAATGTGCCCAAGGTCATGGAACTATAAATAATAAAACCAGTCAAACGTCAGTCAGTCAGACTCCAAAGAACATCATCTTTTGCCATCCCCTGAGTACAAAGTCAACTTAATTGCCTCAACCTCTGATGCCTGCTTCTGGATCTTTCCACCTATAACCACATCCTTCCAGTTCCATGGTCTAAATGCGTTTTAAAATCACACTTTTAAGTGAGGCACCCCTGGCTAATATTTTCTAGTAATATTATCCAACTCCAAATTTGGTTTATATAAACAAAAAACAAGAAAAAAAGGTTTTGTTCCTTTGAAGATGAACAAAACATTGATGGGAAAAAGAAAGAGTTCATTTTTCCCCTCCAATTTTAATTTGTTTTAGCTGTCTAATACAAAGTCCTATGTACTAATAATTTAGGAATACAGTTAATAAATAAGGTATTCTGTCCAGAAGGTATTCAGCCACGTTATATGAAAAAGAGACATTGACTGAGGATGATACAAGAAACATTACACACAGAACAATGATATGTTAGTCCCCTTCAAAGTAGGCATCTTGGAACCTCAGTTTTCCCAATTGCCATTAGCTGCCCCTTCATATTTTCCTGAATCTCATCAACAGGCTGAAATCTCTTTTCCTTCAAAGATGATTTTAGTTTTAGGGAAAGTCAGAAGTCACAGGGTGCCAAATCTGGGTGATTTGATGTTTCACCAAAAAACTCTGACAAGACATGATACATGAATGGGAACAGTGTCATGAGGAAGCTGCCGATCCCTTGCCCAGCACCAGCGGCCCACAGCTGCAGCTTTCTGAATCATCCCAATAGTCTGTGTGGAGGAATGTTCAAGCCTAAGACAAAATTTGATTGGCAGACTCATTGCTCTACTCCCTCAGTCATTTTGAATACAACACCACACGGCCCACATGCTTGCTCAGTAGCATCTACAGCCCCCTCTGCCTAGTACAGTGGGGCTGGCACTTGCACACATGTGCATTCCAGTCCACTGTCCTTGGCTGCCAGGTTACAGTAATGTGGTGTAAACCATTCTCATTCTATTACCAATGGTTGGACTTTTTCCAGATGGACACTATATATGCACACACACACACACACACACACACACACACACGTACAGTACATATATACATATACACACATGTGTATATACTTACATTGTAAAACTGTAAGTGAAAAGACCAAAGATGCATAAATACCAGTTATTTTCCTAAATATATTTCTGTATCGAACCTTTTACAATGAGAATGCCCTTCTGTATTGTTTGCATATTTCAATAAACAATGCATAATTTCATATTTTCAATCTAATTTTAATATAGCCACAGTTCCTACCTGCAGTATTTCTAATGATTCATATTATCCTTAGGATTCAACTAAGTTGTAAATATTTATTCATGTATTTTTAAATGCTCTGATACAGATTAGCAATTCATAAGGAAAAAGCATCACCTAAAATAAGCTTTTTATAATTAGCATAACTTTTACCTACCCTTATTTCCATATTTGGTATGCAAAGTACTCCAATTAGAGACTGAATACCAGAGTTTCCAGGTTTACATAAATTAATAATACCTAAATAAGATAAAAAGAAAAATAAATCATTGACTTGAATTTCAAGAAAAAATTTAGTAATATATCTATCACATAAAAATTTATGATATTTTTCCAAACTAAACCATACTATTGTATTATTTGGGTATCATAATGACAGTATTTTTCAAACATTCTCTGAATTGCCTATTGATTTGAGATTATCAATAATTTAATTTTACTTCTTTCTTCTATTTGTTTCATACCCAAAAATGTTTATGATATATGACTGCCTATGATTCCCTTTTACTGAAGAATGAGTCTCAAGAAATAATATTGCAGAGTAAGACCGTGGTCTTTCTCCCATTTTTAATGCTTCCTTAAACTAACGTGAAAAACCATACTTGGTATTACTCTTTTAAAAGTTTAATTCAAGCTTTTAACTTTCAGCACAGAAGAATATTAACTGACAGACTTCAAATAAATTGTACGGATCAAAATTTTAAGTGAGAAAATTGAGTCAATTTTGAATATATTAATATCATGCCACAAAGGAAGATGTGTGACTAGCCAGTAACAGTGTTCGATATCATTTGTCACTGGGGAAATGCAAACTCCATTTACAATGAGATACCACTACGTACCCACAAAATGGGTGAAGTTAAAGACCAACAACTCCTAAAACTGTCAAGGATACAGAGCAACTGAACTCATATCCACTGATGATAGGAGTATAACGCAGTGCAAGTACTTTGAGAAAAAGCCTGATGATTTCTTATAAAACTAAACACATATCCACCCTGTTACCCAGTAATTCTATTTGAGTATTTACTCAAGAGAAATGAAAGTTCATGTCTGCACAAAGAAGTGTAAAAAACTGCTCGCAGTACCTTTATTTACAACAGTCAAAACTGGAAACAGACCAGGTGTTCACTAACAGGAGGAGGGCTAAAACACTGGGGTACGTTTACCCAATGGAGTACTATTCAGCAACAAAAAGGAACAGGTTACTGACATTTGCAACAACATGAATGAACCTCAAAATCAAGCTGAGTGCAAAAAAAGCCTTACACAAAAGTAAAAATATACTATGATTCCACTTATATAAAGTTTTAGTCAGAACAGGCAAAACTGACTATGATGAAAATAAACAGAACAATGGTTGCTTCCTTGGGGAGTCAGATTAGGGGTTAACTAGGAAGAGGCATGAGAGAACCTTTTGGGGTAATGGTAATGTTCTCTATCCTGTACAGGGTTTGGATACATGTATGTAAGCATTTGTCAAAATTCATCGAATAAACTCAAGATTCATGCGCATTTGTCAAAACTCATCAAATAGACTCATGACTTATTGCCTAAAAAACAACACAAAACATAGAAACAAACAAAAATAACCAATCAGGGCCATAAACAAATATAAACTCTAGGTAATAATGTGCATGCTGAAGTATTAGGGGTCAAGAGTAATAAAATATGCAACTTTCTGTGAAAGGAACTAGAACAACAAAAAGAGGACTGATGAATTCATAGATGGAATGCTCAGATGAACAAATATTCAATGAGCCAAACAGAGCAAAATCTAGGTAGTGGAAGTATATGAGGAAATATTTTAAAAATTCATCTGGAACTCTGATGTTCTGCTACTTTTAAGCACATACATATATTTATAAATAACCTATTTCCTCTTTGAGTTTGGGTTCAAAATTATTTGCTTAAGTTATCAGAACAGTATTTCCCAAACCCTGATGTCTGATGTAATGAGAGGGATCACAGATTAAGACACAGTCTTTACAGATTATACTATACGCTAACCGGGAAAACAGGTGGTTGCAACTCATGAAGAAACTGTTCCAGAGCTCATCTGTTAATCAGTTATTTGGATTTTGAAATCCATTATATAGAATAGAAATAATGTTACAAATATACAAAACCTTATTTAACTCATAAAGAGTACCACAGTATCTAAATACTACTTAGGAAATTATTTCTATGAGAACAATGTTTTCCAGGTTCTAACTTGTAACGCTGGTATTTTTATTCCTAGTTCAGTAGGAAGGTGGCAGACTCCCGACCGTCTCAGTGTCTAAAGGCTACAGCACAAAGGGCAGCCTGGTAGAAAGAACATTTAAGAGATGCAGGGAAGAGAATGGCGACATTACAGACAGCAATGGGGTGCGCAGGGGCTGGCAGGAGGGCAAGAAGACAGCGGCTAGGCTGTACTGGTGGGTAGAGCAGGACAGAAGTCATGATTTGGGAAGGCAGGAACAGCTATAAGGGTGCAGACGCTGACAGGTGGGTAAAGGATGACAGCAGAGGCCATAAAAAACAAAGTTACGGCCCTGGCTGGTAGCACAGTGGTTAAGGCGCCGGCCTGCGAACCCAAAGGTCGCAGGTTCGATTCCCCAGCCAGGGCACATAACAAGGTTGCAAACCAGGTCTCCCATCAGGTCTGTGGCTGGAGGCAGGTGAAAAGCAACCATACATTGATGTCTCTCTCCCTCTCTCCCTTCCCCTCTTTCTAAAAATAATGAAATAAAATCTTAAAAAAAAAAAAAAGAACAAAGTTACAGTGACTTCTGGGGTAAGGGCAGTGATAGCTACACTTGGCAGGAGGGTTGCGCTGGTTTCATGCTGAAATAGTGTACGGAGGCTGGTTAAGCATAAAAAGGAGGGTGTGATTGCTAGGCCCCATAAACACTAATTTACCCGTGAGGGTAGGGAAAGTGGCGGCCACCCTACACACACCGCGAGGGGGTTTCACTGAGGCACTGAGAGGTCAGAGGAGGCCACTGTAAGCATACTGGCTAGGGGCCAGGGGCTGGGAAAGCAATTTGTATGAAAAAGTTATGTTAGTTAGGGTTACCTAGGTACACAGAAGTGTTTAGGTAAATTTTCTTGTTCTGCTTGTACTGCTATACTCCTTTGTATGCTATTCCTTAAATTATTCTACAAAGAAGGAAGAATGTAATTATTAATACAAAGTGCACTTTGTGGTGATATTATTTTAAGAAAAATCTCTGCTTCTGATTCCATAGAGAGATAAAACATGAATAACCCTACTTCAAAAGAAACTGAAGACTACTAATGGCCTATCTGGCTTATCTGGTATTAGTGACACTTCAAATTGGCCAGGTAATCATGAGGATATAGACTTACAAATAGTTGACTTTAATAATTTTGTACAAATCCCTTTGGCTCTAAAAATAGCATGTAAGGTAAGACTAGATTAACAACTAACCTAGATGCTGTGGTAGTAGTTTGACACTTGAAAACACAGTGGAGTTTCCTTATGTAACAGAAGGTGACACAGCAGCACAGAGTAACTTACCCGCCCACGACCGGAATGTTGCAATGATTCCCATCTTGCTGGCCAGAAACCTTGCTTCTCTGTCTTCTCTGTATGTGTTAGGTGGACAGAGGTGGGGGGAGGTCAAAGAAAATAAATAAAATGTTAAAACAAAACGTGATTTTTCCCCTGGTACCGTATTAGAGCAAGTGCTATCAACAGTTAACATGTTAAGTATTTACATACAAAATTAAACAACATGTGAAAAAAACAAAGGTCAGATCTGCCTCCAAATGATCCAATCACAGAGGGACCCCCTTCCAATTTAAAATAAGTTATAAATTTTGACTTTTCTGTTTAGTTCCATGTTTCCTGCTCTTTCGGAAAAATAGTCTTAGGCAGCTCAAGAACAGCTTTAACAGAGCACTAGACAGACAGCACCAGCTTAGTAGGCACTGCAGCCTGGAGGCTGCCCCTACGCAAAGGAAATTACCACGTAATCCTCTTCCCTTCACCACGTGTATTCCAGTTACTTCAAAATTCTTGCCCCAAACTTATTTGAGCATTTCTAACAAGCAAGCTCAACAACCCCCCTATTCACGGAAATGTTATTAAAATAACTATAGTACTAATGATCAGCTTTTTTATAACTGTGTATCCAATCATCTCGCATGTTCCTTTCTGTGCAATGGTTTATGACAACTAAGCAAAAGAACTACAGCTGAACCTTGAATAACACAGGTCTGAACTGAGCAGGCCCACTCATACACAGTTTTTATTCAATATACATGTACAGTGTACAGTATTGTAAATGTATTTTCTCCTCCTCATGATTTTCTCAATGACATTTTCTTCTGTCTTGCTTACTTTAAGAACAAAGAAATATTATACACATATAAAATGTCTTAATTGGCTTCTGGTTGGCAGCAGGTTATTGGTATTTAAGTTTTGGGGGAATCAAAAATTATACACAACTTTCAACTGTACAGGGTGTCAGTGCCCCATAATCTCATGTTGCTTAAGGGTCAACTGCATTAATGGTTGTTAAACATTTTCCTCAAACGATTTACAGCCAGTTTCAATATGGATAGTGGTCTCACACTCTATGCTACCTGAGCCACCTCTATCCTGCCAAGTGTCCATTTTCTTCTGTGCTATCTTTCATTCTTCCCTAAGAAAGTTCTTAACAGTTTTGAGAATACAGAAATCAAGAGAATTGGGAAAGAAAAAAGTGACAGAAAAATCAAAAGAGAATTGGGAAAGAAAAAACAGTGACAGAAAAATCAAATTAAAGAGTAGTGAGCTATCAGGAAGTCTACAAAAGAGAAATCAAATACTTAAAAATGCATACACAAAAGCAAACCACACTAAGCTCTGCAGCACCAATCAAAACAAGAATAGAACGAAGTAAAATGGAGGGGGTGGGGTGGTAAAGAAATGAAAACTGGACAACTGTGATTAGCTTTCATGCTCCTCTTAAAAATGTTAGTAACATACTTATATGAATTGCCTGGTAACCCATTCTCAAACCTACTCAATAAATTTGTAATAGTTTAAAAAATCATTTAATCTCATTATTCCCTGGACATAATGTACTCATGCTCCCATAATGGCCCACACTCCTGAAACGTAGCAAAAGTGAAGTACAGAACCAGAAAGGAAAGGAAGAATTTTGGTGGAATATAGGTTTCCCCTCTCCAATCTAACAACAACAACAAAAAATCCAGGTTCACCTCTTACTGATCTTGGTAAGCAGAACTCTAAAAATAACCCCATCACCTCAAGATTCCATTTCCTAACCTGTGGCCCCATGTACGCGGTCTCACCGCCAGGACAGTGGTTATGCTTGTGTTACACAGCCCAGCAGACTGGAAGAGATGGAGATTATTGGTAGGCGTGATCTGACTAGGGTTTTCTCTAGCCGGAAGCTCAACTTCAAGCACAAGGACTCGAGGGATTCTTGCTGTTTGAGGACTGGGGGGGGGGGGGCACACATGGCACAGACAGAGGCTGGCCTCTGGAAGCTGTGAGCAGGCCCCAGCTGACAGTCAGCAAGGAAACAGGGCCCTAAGCTGTATAACAGCAATAAGTCAATTCTGTCCACAACCTGAATGAGGTTGAAAATGGGTTTCCCCCCACCAACCTCCAGCTAAGAGCCACACAGACTTCTGAGCACCTGAACTGGGAGCCAAGAGGATGACGCTGTTTTAACCTGCTGGATTTTACAGTCATTTGTCATGAAGCAATAGGACAGACCTATGCTCTGCATCAAGAGTGTGTTTAAGGGTCCTAAGGAAAAGCCAAGAAAGGGGTATAGGCATCCTAAATTTGTAACTTAGCAGAAAAAGGTTTGAGAAGTCTTAAATGCAGAACTATTTTTGATGTCTTAGCAGGTCATGATATGATAGAATGGGATGAGTCCACAGTGATTAAAAATATAAAATCACTGTTTTTAATTCAGGGCAAAAATGAGGAACAACAAAAATATCCTGATTTCACACTGTTCCATAACTTAGTGAGGAACTGTAATGTTTACTCTCTATCAAAGTAAGTATGTCTGCAACCAACAATCCTACTAGAAAAACAGCTTGTGGCATATTTACTGAAAATTATCACTTATAAAATAAATGACAATACATTATTTGATGTCTAATCAATTTAATTAAAAAGCTCTCCCAGAATATGTAGGGAACTATGTACTTTTTCTTTCCAAAAAGATTCTGAAAATTATCCAGCCTCATTTTTAGAAAATGATCTTTACTTTATATCTTTTTATTTCCCTTTTAACCTTACTCTCAAAATTCTACCTATGCTATATTCTGTTTACTCAATTTGTTAATAAGATAGCTCTTCGTTTTGTTATTTCATTCTTCTAGTCTTGCAATATAGTTATACTGAAAATATGTATAATAAAACCCCAAAAATCTAGATTTCTACTGTAGCCTAACTTACATTTTGTAAATAAATTAACCTCAAGTCTTTAAATTTTCCAAAGTTTACTTTTAATTTTTTTAACCAATTACTTACATGATCAGACACAACATAATTCCATGCAACAGTCAATGTGCTCACACTGCTCCGGCTCTGCAGGCAACCAGGCAAACTGAAAACTTGAACAGCAACACACAAACACACATACCACCTTTTAAGTCACTAGGAAGAAATACTTACTTGAGCTGTCCTTCAGCTGTATCTGGACTGTGCCTGTAGTGAAAATCAGTATAGGGTGCTAAAATTCGCTAAAAAAAAAAAAAGAAAGAAAAGAAAAGAAAGGAAGAAAAATGTTCTTATTGTACAATGCATTCTTTCTGTAACAAGCCAAAATTAACTCCACTTCTCTGTATCTTTAATTGGATATACCATTTGAGAGACTTAGTTCTTCAAACTCATCAAGAAATATACTTGATTTTTTAAATAGAGAAATTTTTAAAATTTTAAATTGAGGTGTAACATACACCTACATATAAAAACAGCACACCAATCACAAACGTACAATTTGATGGATTTTCTCGGACTAAGCACTCTCATTACCCAGCTCCAGGTGACGAAACATGAACAGCACCCAAACTTCCCGATGCCCCCTTGCCCTCAACAGGTCACCACCAGCCCCAGGATTGCTGTCCTGACCTCTAACTGTATGATGCAGTTTTGCCCACTTTCGAATGTTATTCAAATGGTTTTATTTTATAAATTACATTCTCCTCTTGTTCCAAGCTATTTTTTGTGTATTGCCCCTGTATTCAGAAACATTGCCACTTTTCCTGACATTCTTCAGTCCTTCTTACATGTTTGTTTTAGATCATATTCCTTCTGCCTGAGGACTTCGAGTTTTCCTTTGTGTCTGCCTCACTTTTTCAACAATACATGTTTATCATCTCGCATGGTTTCTGTGCCTAGGGAACCTAAAGGAGGCTTAGCTCTGCACCCCCCATATGCTTCCAGTGTCGGTCAGGCTGTGAATCTGAAGGCTTGATGGGAGCTGGGGGCGGACCTGTGTCAGTTTCCTCCAACGTGCTGGCTGTTGGCAACAGGGCTCAGCTGCCCAGGGCATACGGGCAAGCAATCCAAGAATGATGTTCCTTTATATTCCCTTGGGGCTCTAGTCTGAAAATCTTTATTCTACCTTTGTTTTGGAAAGTCATTTTCTCTGGGCATTATTTTCTTCCAGCACTCTAGAAATTCCATTCTACTTTCCTTTGGTTTCCATTATTTCTGTTGGGAAATCAGCTGTCAGACTTGCTCCTTTTAAAGTAACGTCTTTTTTACTAAAGCTGCTGTTAAATTTTCATTGGTTGTGGTTTTCAACAATCTTACCATTACCAGCCTACATATTGCTTTCTTTGTATTGTTTCATTTGGAGTTTTCTGAGCTTTGCAAACAGGAAGTTTCATCAGCTCTAGAAACAAAAGTTTTGGCCATTGACTCTTTGGATATTTCCTTCTTCCTATTTTCTCTCTCTTCTCCAAAGACAACAATTATGCTTTATCCCTTCTGCTCTGTTGCCTTCCTTCCCCACACTCTAAGCCTTACTTTGAATATTTTTACTAACTTTTCTCCCCTTTTACTAATGGTATCTTCTTGCCCAAAATGAATTTTTAACTTCATTGAGTTCAGAATTTCAGGTTTTATGTTTTTCAGGACTAGAATTTCCATTTGGCTCACATTCTATATTACAATTATCTGGTAAAATTCCCTAATATCTTCCTCTTTTCCTCCAGTTTTTGAACAAATTAATCACACTTGCTTTAAAGTTCTTCTTGTCTAACTAACTGCAACACACGGATCACCTTTGGGAGGATTTCTACAAAATATATTTTTCTTTTGGGTTTTCAATCATACCGTTTCATCTTTTGTACGACAGGAGTCAACTTCCTGGTTGAACATCAGACACGGAGAATTTTATAATCCAAGTGGTGTTACCTCCCTCAGATTTTCCTTCGATCATAGGTTAAGGAGGCTGATCATATTTCTCCTTTTTTTAAAAAGATTTTATCCATTATTCTTTAGAGAGAGAGGAAGGGAGAGAGGCAAAGAGGGAGAGAGATATCTATGTACGGATGCCTTTTCACCTGCCTCTAGCTACGGACCTGGCTGGAGACCTGGCTTGGGAATCCAACCGGTGACCTTTGGGTTCACAGGCCTGCGCCTTGTCCACTGTGCCACCAGCCAGGGCTAATCATCTTTTCTGATCACCAAGTTAAATTGAGACTATGCTGAAATTTTGATAAGATAGAGTACATTTTGGTTTTCCTCTTCCTGAAGTATGGCCCACCTGTACTTTTAGCGGAGAGCTTAGCAAGTACTTTTATCCTCAGCATTGAGAGACTGGAACTTTTTTCTTCGGATTTCCTAAGTTTTGAACTCAGATCTTTAGCTAACCTTCTAGGATAGCTTCAGATGTTGGGGGACTGTCAAGAACAGGGAATCAGCTATGAAATATCCAGTTCTGTCACTTTAGTACCACACTAAGCTGCCAAATGCTCCCCCATTTTCCAGATCCCAGCAAAAGCCTATGTGGATTTTCAGCTTCTAAATATATAGGCTAATCGGTAAACAGACACAGGGAAAAGTCAACTGCATCCTCAGTGTCAATTCGCTACTCCTGCAAGA
The DNA here is from genome assembly GCA_004026585.1 of Noctilio leporinus. Lineage (NCBI taxonomy): Eukaryota > Metazoa > Chordata > Mammalia > Chiroptera > Noctilionidae > Noctilio > Noctilio leporinus. The sequence continues at coordinate 206,484 of PVIW01001746.1, read as the reverse complement.
CCTCGACCCGCTCTGCCATGGCTCCTCCTGCTGGGCGGCCCCTGTGTCCTGTGCCCGGGAACCGTCACATTCCCCCTGCGCGTCCCTCAGATTTGACCTGTGCCTGCGCCCTGGGAGGTCCTCCTTCCAGCAAGTGTCTGGAGGGTAAGTCAGGCTTGGTCCAGGGACTTCACACATCTCTAGGCTTGTCATGCTGTAACCCACAGAGTGCCAAACACTTGGGTTTTCCGCCTAAGCCGGGGTCATGTTCTTAGCCTCTGGCCTGTGCCCCAAACATCGAAGTGCCCCCAAGAGCATCTGGAGGCTTTCAGGGAAAGTCCCCAAGTATTTCCTGCCTTAAAACTATACTCCTATCTGCAACAGTATCAACAATAAAATAATAATCAACAAACAAACCTTCACTCCCTCTGGTCTTTATTGCTTTCTCAGTTCACTACTTTAAACACACGATTTTCATCATTATACAGCTTTTCTAATTTCCCAAAGTAGATGATATGAACTACCTTATCCCCCTCTGAAGTGTAAGTTTAATAAATGTTTATTAAATTTACTATAAATTTACAATTAATTTACAACATTTACCAAGTGTCTACTCTATTAACATTACTATATCAAATCTACATTTTTTTTCTGGCTGAGGACAAAACAAGTTACATATAAGTAGAAGCCAAGGTAAGTTTTAAAAAAGATTTCTAACAAGAGGAAGATTTGGGCTCAATAACAGGGAATATCACTGAAAATGGTTCCTTTGTATTTAGAAAAGGAAAACTGATTAAACATAATAAAAATGACGACAGTATTCTCTTAACAGCAGACGCTGCAACGAAGACAATAAAGATTCAATGATGCTGAGCAAAGTCCAAGATAACCAGTATCTACTAAATACTTCTCTTGTGCCACGTATATTAGAATTAACATATGAAAAGCACCAGGAAATACTGCCTAACTCATTAAAGGCTTTACATTAGTATTAGATGCTGCTACTACTCAATACCACTACCACTACTATTGCAGAATCATTCTGACACCAGCTCTTCAATATAAAAATCATGACCTTCATTTTACTGAGGGAAAAACAGGTCCAAGAGAGGCTAAGCCCTAGCCAACGTGGCTCAGCTGGTCGGCACATCCTCCCGTAACAAAGGTGGCAAGTGCGACTCCGGGCCAGGGCCTCAGCTGCGACCCCCAGGCTAGGTGTGCGTGTATGGAGGCAACCAACTGATGCTTCTCTCTCTCCTGTCTTCTCTAAGAAGCATGAGAAAGTATCCTCAAGTGAAGAAATAAGCAAATAAATAAGAGGCAATAACTAGCCCCAAATCATTAAGCTATCAGGTTCTACAGCAAAAAAATCAAATCTAGATTTGTTAATGTTCTCAATCACTACATTACTCTGGCAGGTCTTGGTAAGGAGAAAGAAGAACTAATTGTGTGGTTTTAAAGAACAGATATAAACAAAACTATAGTTGTGTACTTAAACATCCAATAAGTTATTTGAAAATTTTCACTCGTATAAAGGCTCTCTAATCTGCTGTACAATCTTACAGGAACAAAAAACAGGCCTATACATATTATCTTCCTTTGCTGTAATCATCTCTCCAATTTAAAAATTTTAGTTTTTCTACTTGAAACAAAACTTAAAGCTAAACATATAGTAAAATATAAAAAATGCCAGTTTATTCCCATTGGACTACCAAGAATAATGTATTTAAAATCACAAAATAAGAAGAATATTGTATGTTAGTACGATATAGACTAATGTGAATGTTATAATCTCAAGTATTTCTAATAGTTCTAATAAAAGCAGAATTATAACATTCAAGACAAGTTTTATATAAAATAATTTAGAAAAATAAAGTAGGGAACAATAAATCTCTTCACCTTGCATAATTTCAACCCAAATACAAACAAATTCTGAGTTTAAAATTACTCTGAACATCTGTAATGAACAACAATATAGTGCCTTCACGTAAATAAACTCAAGAATATAGTTTGTGATTATTCTGTTCCCAGCTTCACTATATACTTTTAAAAGAGTAAATGTCGTCAGTCACCTTATTATTTTAGGCTAACTATAAAATACAATGAATTAGTAAAAAAAAAAAAATTACAGACAAATACAGGTGTTTTATTTCTTTTGAGTAAATATGTGGTTATCAGTTGCTAATAAGCACTTCTAATTTCAAATACTTTCAGCACGGTTAAATAAATCAGTATATAATGAGCAGGAGCTAGTCACACTTAACATACTAAAGTCTTTTAAAAGAAATAGTCTTTTTTTTTTTTTTTCAATGTAAGGTTGCCTTCACCTGCCTCCAGCTACAGACCCATCTGGAGACCTGGCTGGCAACCTGGTTATGTGCCCCGGCTGGAAATCGAACAAGCGACCTTCGGGTTCGTAGGCCAGTACTTGATCCACTATGCCACCAGCCAGGGCATAAGAAATAATCTTTTTAATAAATAGGTAAATGTCTGTGTAACCTTACACGTGCTTTAATTTGCTTAGTAAAATTTTCATCATTAAAAAAATAAACTTCACTTTACACGATGAGGAAATATTTTGAGATAGTATTTTTCAATTCAGTACAAACTGAATGAGCTATAAAATATTGCTGGGAATAAGCCAGTCTTAGAAAATTTAGGGTTGCTAATACTGTGCTACATCGACTAACTTTAAGATTTCAAAGTAAGAGTTTGTATTTAAAGTCGTATTTTAAAACTAGAGAAGAATATTAAAGGTCCTACCTCTAATTCTACATCAGCTCGCACATATTTTCGGGTCTTTGGATGATTAAGGAGGTGCAAAACTGTAGTAATGAGGGCCTCATTTATTCGACTTAACTGGCAATCGATCACATTTTTCAAGATGGTGTTTAGTCCACCTCGAAGGGCCACCACCTCTGGATTCTGAAGTGCTAAAATAAAAAAGAAAAACTTAATATATTATATAGGGGATAATTAATAAAAACTAACAAAAACTCTGGAATTTTATTTTAAAACTATTTCCTTTCTGACTTGAAAATCTTTCTAGTCAAGGACATTTAAAAGGGAATGCAGATAAAATGTACCTAATAAGAGTCGCTGAATATACTTCTCAAAACTCTTATTTTATGTCTCTGAATTGGTTTTTCCATATCCTTTGTTCATATTTTACTGGAATGGTTCTTCTTTCCCATGAATTACAAGGACTTTATTTTTACTTTAGGTTTCAAACTCAGATTTTAAGCTCAGGAACTCCTTTATTTCAAAGATAAGGCACTTCTTTGCATATGCGCACAAATGTGTGTTTTAATGATTTCATAATGAATATGTCAGTTTCCAATCTGTCAGGAAATTCAATTTGGCTTAATATGATAAACTCAATTTTTTTTCAAATGTTTAATCAATTATCCCAGCATGCTTCACAAACTAATTTTTGTATTTTCGATACATTAAAGTTTTTGACAAGTCAAGGTTTGCCAACTCTTGATTCTTTTTCACTTTTCTAGCTCTTCATAAATAGCAGAATGGTTTTATTAAAATATAACAAAAACTGTTTCCTTTGTATTTAAACTTTTTCAAAAATGTTTTTACGGTTGGATCTCTCGTTTATTCTAGTTGAATCATAGCATTAGGATTCTTTTCTGATTTTTCTCTTCTAAACAGAGGTATAACTAAATACAGTAAAATGAACAGATCTTTATGATTACAGTTCAAAATCTTTTGAAAAATTGTCTATACCCTTGTACCCAGTACCTCAATCAAGGTATAGAACCTTCATCAAACGAGAAAGTCCCCTCAAGGCCACATTTTAAATCAGCTCCCTCCACGACACAGGTGCAGGGTGTTCTCGTTTCTACACATACAGATCGCCTATGCCTTCCTGGTAACCTCTTGGCCAAACTCAAACATCAAGAGTACTCCCCAAACACACACACAAGTTACACACAGTCCTCAAGTTAATTTGTTGTACACAGTTTTATTTTCTCCACTGGAAATAGTATTTTTTTTTCTATTTGATTTACTTATTGCTGAAACATGAAATAAATCTATCAAACCTGTACTAAATATTTAAGTTTTCACATTTCACTATACTAAATACTTAAGTTTTGTTTTTCAGGTGATTCTATGTTTCCTAGACATACCATCTACAAAGAATGTCTTCTTTCCAATAACCAAACCTCATTTATTATTTTGTCTTAATAATCTGGCTAGAAGTTTTTAAACAACATTAATTAAGAGCTAAATACATGTAGTATTTGTAGAGATCCACCATTAATAACAGTGTTGATTTTAGATAAATATTCTAGAAGGTTATCAAAGTAGCCTTCTAATTACTCTACTTTATATTTCTGTATAGGTATCTGAGTATATGTATATTTGTAGGTATATACAAATTAATGCTAGTTTCATTAAAAATTGGTGGGTTTCCATATTTTTATATTCCCATTTTTATACTACATAGGAATTATCTGTTCCTTGAAACAATTTCTTTTTAAGACAAAACTACCTGGATGAGTCTTTTTGGAGGCAATTATTTTGTGAAGTACTTCAATGGTTTTTGACCATCATGTTTTATATTTTTTGAGTCAACTGGATATTAAATTTTCTCTAAAAATTCATTCATTTCTGTAAGATTTCCAAACATATAGAAAAACAACTCCATATTTAAATAACTCTTATTATGTTCTTTATTGCTATATTCACCTTTTGTTTCTCTAACCTTTGTGGTTTTTCAATTATATACGTTTGCGTATCTGCGTATTTTTTCCTTCTTCCAATTAATGCTGGTTAGATTAAATAATCTATTTCATTCTCTAATTAAAACTTGTAATTTCATTGTTTTCCCTGCTTACCTAAAAATTGATTTTTCCCCTTCTTTTTCTATTTTGTGGGTTAATCACTTATTTTCACTGCTTTTTACTTAATTATAAAAGCATTTTATAACTCACAGTATAACTCTCAAAGCATCTCATAGGTATATAGTCAAATTTTTATTTTCAAAACTTTTTAAAATAAATTTGATTTTGTCTCTAAATCAACAAGTATGATGGACAGTATTCTTAAATCCTTGACGGTCATCTCTTTTCAGTTTAAAATTTTGTTATTAATTTATTCATTACATCGAGTCAATGCAGCAGCCTACACCATTTCCACTTTTAATGAAAAAATGTATTATCTTGTTATTTAAATTACATATCTTAGGTTTTAAGTGATGCTGAACTTTTAAAATACGTTGATTGGCCATGTATTTATTTGAGAATTATTTATTTTTCCTACTGATCTGTTCATAAGTAAGTTACTTATCATGTTTGTGGGATTTATTTTTCCTTTGTTTTGGCACTGAAGTATGTTTTCTTGCCTGCTTATAATAAAATCTGTAACTGCTGAAATCTGATTTCTTTTGTAATTCAAAAGTCCTCTTCCATTTTTTCCATGTTTTTCTCATTTAACTCATTAAGGCTTTTGCATTTAAATTCCTTTTTTTGTTAAAATGTATGATGGACTGTTTATAGTTTTAATCCACATCAAGATATAGAATAGTTAGGTAATACCTGACAGCCAGACTTGAAGAGATTTTACTGTAATTACTAAATTAGTAATTACTAAATTTCATGGTAAGAAAAACTTAAAAATGTATGGTTTCAAAGTCACTTTGAAATTATTTGTTAAACAGCAAGTCCTCCACTCCCCTATCAGGAATGCCTTACTTTTTCCTATCTTTGTATCAATAACTACAGAATTCACGTATTAAAGGCATTAAGAAATGTTACAAGCTCTTTCTAAAGTATTGGATTTTTCCTACTCGAAGAAAATTCTAACCTAGTTCACAGATAATAGCGATGCATGCTCGGACCATCCTGTCCCTTTCTTGAAGCCCGTCATTTCCAACCGCTATTAGTGAGTTGGCCAAGGAGCTAGGAAACAAGGAAGCATTCACAGTAATCATCTGTAACAGGGAGAAAGCAGAAAAAGAAGTTACTTACTTCATCATGTACTTTTAAAACCTACTTTGTCCGAATTGAGGTTTTTAAGACCACAGCGTATTTGTAAGATTCAGGCATCAGTTGTAAACTTCTGCTTCATGTAACCATTTCAAAGAACATAAATGATAATTGATGCAATTGATGTTAATATCCTTACTATGCAAAAATGTGTTAGCTTTTCTCCCTAATAGTCCAGAATATAAATTAGTTGACCAATAAGATGTAACATTTCTGAGATTCCAAGCTTCCCTGGAACAAAATCTGTATTTTAAACAACTTCTGGTGCCTGGACAAAGTAAGTTAGGGGACACCAGCTGTCAACATACTGGTACATTCCTGGCTTCCTTTCCCATCTCCCTGTCTGCCTCATTATATCTACTCTCTCCCCATCACTCTCCCTGATTTGGCCCCTCATTCTTTTTCATTTTGCTGCAATAAACGTTTAATAATCTCCCTGGCTCTAACCATCACTTGTTGCTGTACCAAAAGGCAAACTTTTAATAATATATAACCTATTTTTAATATTTCAAAGTTATGATAGAAATTATACGGCCCCGTCTGGTGTGGTCAGTGTATTGAGCACCAGCCTGTAAACCAAAGAGTCACGGGTTCAGTTCCCAGTCAGGGCATATGCCTGGGTTGCTGCAATTCCCCAGTTGTGGGTGAGGGCGAGACAACCACACACTGATGTTTCTCCCCCTCTCTTCCCCTCTCTAGAAAAATAAAATCTTTTAAAAATGTATAAAAGTGGTATGTATCTGGTAATAAGCTTTGGATGAATGTCATAGCAAATGAAGAGTTTTATTGGCAATAATGTACTTGGAAAATACTTCTCATAAGTCAATTCTCATAAATCAATGCGTACTAAATAAAAAAAGTCACAGAATTTATCTCTACTGAAATGAAAGTTTAATCATCTTTTTAGGCATGATAGGACAGACAGGTTAGGTTAGGCAAAAAGTTCATTTTTATTTTTTTCCCTTAAAATGGCCCTAGTACCACTCAGTTGTCTTTAGCTTCTCGATACAACTTTGCTAGGTTGTATTGTGAAGGCTGTTATATCAGCATGCATTTTTTAAAAATGATCAAAACTGGTGAATTTTGTGCAGCCAATTTAATATTGAAGGTGGAAGAAAATACACAACATTTTCAGCATACTATGCTTTATTATTTCAAGAAGATAAAAATGCAACTGAAATGCAAAACTAGATCTGTGCAGTGTATGGAGAAGGTGCTATGATTAATTAAACATGTCAAAAGTGGTCTGTAAAGTTTCTTGGTACTACTGACATTTTAGTCAGTAATTCTTTGCTGTGGGCTGTATTATGCATTGGAAGACATTTAGCAGCACCCCTGGCCTCTACCCACTAGAAGCCAATAGTGGGAGATAGCCAACTTACTTAAAAACATCCAAATTATCAAGTTATGGGTGAAAATGAAAGATGTGCCTTTTGGCCTAATATATTAAAGATTATGAGTAGGTAATAATTTGTTAACTCCTATAAAAGAATTAGAGAAGACAAAGTTTTCTAAAGAGAATTATCTGAAATTTGAGCTGAGACTGAAATGAATGTAATGTAGGAAATGGAAAAATGAAATGAGTAGGAAAGAAATAATGATCATAAAAGTGGTATAGGAAGCTTGTGCACATGACTAACAGAACAGGACAGGTCATAATGGGTTGGACCCAAAAGTTGGCTCTGAATGCCAAGTTAAGGAGATTGTACTTAATAATAATTGTGAATCTATATAGGTTTGGAATTCAAAGAATTAAGTTCTTGTGCTGGATCTGCCAACATCTTGCTATGAATGAAGGGCAAACAATTTCCCCTAAATGAATCCCTTTTCAATATTAAAAAAAAAAAAGCCTGTTTTATTAACCTCTTACAAATGGGTAAAGAAATGATACCTGAAGAAAATGATGACTCAGAATTTAAATAGGATAATGAAAAGCAATAGCTGACCAGTGAAACACTATATAGGAAATTATAGAGGTAGAAACCAGGAGGATTTCCTGGACAGGAAAGACAGAAAAAAAGTCAGATATTTAAAAAGAAACAAAAACCAATTGATTGAAATAAATGAGAGAGAAAAGTAACATGAATATTCCATTAATTACCCATAGAACAAATTAACCTAAAGCAATATTTTTATTTTCTTTTCAAATATACAAGAAAAAAATTTGCACAGAAACTTTAAACTCTTTTGAATGTATTAAAAAAACCATCAATGACCCAGCAATTGTATTATTCACTTCCATAGCTCAGTTGCCAAGATATGACTGAAAAAGGAAGGTTTGCTTTGGTTGTTAACAGTCCTAACAGAATTACAGTTCCTCTGGCCAACAGAGGCCACTGTTGAGTCACCGGGAGTCCCTGCTCAGGCTTTTAGTCCAACCAGGAGGGTCCCTGTACCACAGCTCTTCCTCCAAGCCTGTACTCCCACCAGGTGCTACAGGTTTCCTGCTCTTGAGTTCACAAAAGGAACCTGCTGCAAATTACTACACCCTTCAAAGACAACACAATGGAATGTATTTTTGTTACGGAATTAGTAAATTGTTTTCAAGAGTTTGTTTACTTTTATCGGCTATTTTAGAAATTGTAACAGGTACAAAACATTTTATCAGATTGAAATAAAATATTCTCTAAATAATTCAAGAAAGCTGAATTCAATTGTTTGAATCCATTTGGAGCTGTAATTTCTTCTGAATGCAATTTCTAGGGCAACAATTCTCAAAGGATGGTCCAGGAAACTGAGGATCCCTAAGATGTTTTCAGTGAGTCTGCAAAGTTAAAAATGATTTTCATAATAAAACAAAAATGTTATCTTTTTTTACTCTCATTCTTTCACAAGTATTTATACTGAAGTTTTCCAGAGGTCCTGTTGCATATCATCACAACAGATTGAATCCAAAATCAAACAGGATAATCCAACTATCTTCTATCAAGACAAACATAGAGATTTGTGAAAATATAACCTAATGTCACTCTACTCATTTTCTTTTTAGCAAAGTTATTTTCATGAAAATGTTATTTATGTTTACATGTAGTGAGTTTATTTCATGCTAATATATATTTTACTTTCTCATTCAAATCCTACTATGATAAATATTGATATATAATGCCAATAACTGAAAAATTATTCTAGGTTCTTCAGAAACAATTTTGTTTTCTTACCTTGAATTATAAAAATCATGGTGGTATAAGAGATTGTAAGTAAAAGAGTCAAACCACAGTCCCAACACAAGTTTACCTATAACAGAAATTCGTAATCTCCAATACCACTCTTAATAAAATTGCAAACATCTCTTAAGACAACTTATCCACTTGCTTCTTTCTTACTATGCTCACCAGTGGATAATTGCTAACCCAAGCTAGACAACTGGAAGGAAAAAGAGAAAGGTAATCTAGTTAACGTACAAAAGCAGTACTGCACCATTCTGGAGCATGCACGAATTACTCAAGGTGGGTAAAGAGCTAAAAAATCAAACTGCTAAATAATTTTAGATGTTTTTACATCAAAACATATACTTTATGAGTCTCACGAATGTTTAGAATCAAACACAATCCTTTTAAGATGAAACATGGTAGAATTTTTACACAAGCTATGTCCTAAATCGAGGTAACTAACTCTCAGTTCACTCTGTTCCGGGCCCTTAGGACATCACTTCACATCAAACAACAACAAAAATTCCTTGAAGGCTTCTCACAGAAGCACTGCGGATTATCCTTATCACATTCTCTTGTGAAGTTTAGATTCTGACCTTCTATCATGTACAAAGGCCTAAACTGCTTATTGCAGCTGCCTATAGATTGTATCCAAATTCATCTTTAGCAACTAGCTGTAACTATTTGTGGCATCCATTTCATAGTATTAACCCCTAGCACATGCTTAAGAGAAAACCAGGAGAGCACAAGTAGTCCTCTTTTCTCAATACCATATCATAGCCATAATTTCATTTACTTGTCTACTAAAGGGAGAGGTATACTTTACAAAGAACATTTTATATGACAATTATCCTAGCTATACCAAATCAACATAGAATAATTACACAAAATATTTATGCTTATCTCAAAGTTTAACAGAACTATTTACTATAATTTTAACAAAAAGTTTAGCACGTAGCCTTTAAATTTTATCAGAAAGATTGCACAAAATAGTCTAAATCTAAAAATGTACAATAATTCCCATGAAGACCAGAAATCTGCCTTTAATCTCGGGCTCCGACATACCTTTCTGAGTAGCCGAAGTGCCTGCGTCCGCTCTACCTCATTGCTCTGCTGAATGTCAATGCACCTGAAGAACACGCAAAGTAATTACTGATGAAAATCTTAACCACAATTTCTCGCAAGACAACACCACTAGGTCAGACCCATATTCATAATGTCAATATGGTATTCAAAAATTTTATTACACATAAATGTGTAGTACAAGCAGATATTTAGTTAGTGATACATACTTGCTATAATAAAACATTTCAAAACTACTTCATTTACAACTCTAGGGAAGTAGACAGAACGTAGCAAATAATTCACAGAATTATATATATCTATATGAAGTAATTAACACAGAACGAAGTACCAAAAATCTACTGAATTACTCATCTGTTTTTGATAAAATTCAAGTATTTTATAAAAACCGTGAAAGTAAAATACTTTAAGCCTATGATTTCGTTTAATTGTGACTTTAAGCAGGACCTAAAGTTGACATACTGGGGTTGGCAAAAGTAGGTTTACAGTTGTAAAACACTTTATTCTTATATTATTTTTATATGAACAAGTGTAAGCCTACTGCTGCCCTACCCTGTATGTACAAGTCTTAGGTACTAGTCACAATAATTCTATTTTACCAAAATATAATTTGAAATATGAATGCACTTCAAAACAACATTCAATCAAATATCATTTAACTGACACTATCTCTAAAATTTATTCAATTGTTCAATTTCTAAACAGCCTTTGATTTAGGTTGCAGAGTAAGTCATTTTAACTTATATTTAGGAAGTTAATTTTTCTAATCAGTATTTTATATATAGTTTGCTATTCAAAAAGCATTTCTTCTCTCTGTATATAATTAATCTAGAGCAGTATTACTGAAAAGTAAATGGACAAAGGTATCCTTTCTGTCCACAACAGAGAGGCATGGATCAGACCAACACTCCTGCCAAAAACAACTTTAAGGGTTGAACAAACTACTTTGTAAAGCTACTGTTGAACGAGGAATAGATCATAATCCTTGGAAAGAGAAGTGCAAACTCCACATCCACCCCAAGCTCTGTCCCCGGGGGCCTGTGTCAATCCCTAGTTTCAGGGAAATGGTCTTAGTAGAAAGGAAAAGTCTTGCTGGGCTGGAGGGACAGACTGACCTTCACGGCAGCCAAAGTACCCAAGACTTGAGGGGAAAATCCCACAGGAAAAAAGACAGGAATGTGAGTATAAATCTCCAAGCAATCTCATCTCCAAGGTACTTGCCAATTTCTACGCAGTGCAAAAGCAGGGTAAAACTGCAAGAAGGCATGCAAAAAGCTGCTCCTGAGCAGCTAAGGAACTGAGAAGAGATTTCAGCAGGCACATAGAACTCTCAGATAGATGTCAGGCTTCAAGGCTGGTCAAGGTGACCAAGTTCTGCTAAACATTTACACTTTGACTTGAAATCCCAAACAGCCACTTCCTGCAGCAAAGGCAAAGCTAAATCCAAACCTGAATAAAATCTGTTCATTCTAGAATAAAATCTTACTCTTTGAAGAGGAGAATAACATGATTCAGAGCCAAAATTCTGCACACACAAGGTTCACATCCAACCAGAGAGTAAGGTATGCTTTGAAACAAACAAAAGGCCAAGTAACCAAAAAAACCCTAAGGAAATGACAGTAGAGCAGCCCTGGCTGGTGGCACAGTGGACTGGCCCAGGCCTGTGAACCCAAAGGTCGCTGGTTCGATTCCCCAGCCAGGGCACATAACCAGGTTGCAAGCCAGGTCTCCAGCCAGGTCCGTAGCTGGAGGCAGGTGAAAGGCAACCATACATGGATGTCTCTCTCCCTCTCTGCCTCTCTCCCTTACCCTCCCTCTGAAAATAGTAAATAAAATCTTAAAAAAAAAGAAAAAGAAAAAGAAAATGACAGTAGACACAGAACACAGGTAATTCACACATTGGAGCTGTCATACAGGGCTCTAGAAATAATTAAGATTGCTTTGCTCAAGAAAGTAGAAGGAAAGATGGAGAAATAGGTAGAGATCTAGAATCTTTAAATAAGAGTAAAATAAACCACAAAAACACAGTATTTATAGGTGAACTAAAGGGTGAGAAAATTCATCACCAGTAAAGCTGTACTGAAACAGTAAAGTAAGTTCATCGAACAGATGGAAAGGGATCCAAGATGAAAGTGTCAGAATGCAAAAACGGAAGAATACTGGAATACATAAATGATGCCGCTAAGTATCAATAGCTGCAGTTTAAAATAAAAACAGTATCATCCTATGGGGTTACAAATTTATGTAGGAATTGAAAATACAGCAACAACACAAAAGAGGGGAAAAGACAGAGTTAACTGTAAGGTTTTCTACATTGTGCTGGGTTTTAATAAAAGCGATAGACCTAATATATGTATAAAGGATACATATGTTGTAATCTCTATAGCACCTACTAAAGAAGACATTTATAGAAAAAAGTCTTGATTATTCCAATAGGAACAAAAAAGGAGAAACACAAGAATAAAAAACAAGATGTGACAATAGAATACCAATAACAAGATAGCAAAGAAACCCAAACATATGAGAAAACTGATAGCTAGATGACTTTTTCTCTTTCTCTCATATATATGTAATTATGTTAGATCAAGCCCAGAGACCCCATATATAAAAACCACTAGACACAGTCCAAAACCTCCAATTAAAAGATAAAATGTCAAACCAGAATTTTTTAAAAATCCTACATAATGTTTAGGAGAGAAACTTACATGTAAGGACAAAAGAGATAAAAGTGAAAGAATGGGAAAAAATGTATCAAGCAAACCCTAAGCAGAAGGAAGTTAGTATAGTTATATTTAGATAACATAAACATTCATAAAAGTACTACTAAAAGTAACAAGACATTTCATAACTATAAAAGAATCAGCCAAATGTGAAAGTTTAATGTTTCTTATTACGCATGTAGTAACAAAGCTTCAAAATATGTAAAGCAAGAAATGATGACATAGAAAGGGGAAAATCTTAATAGTATTAATGGTATTATACCTGCTAAGGATATTGATTTTAAAACTTCTAAAAAAGAAAACCCCAGGCCCAGACATATTCTAATATTCATGTGAAAAAAACTAATACCCATCTTACCTAAATTCTTCCACAGGCTATAATCAGGGCAAAACTTCCCTAGCTCTTTTATAAAGTAAACATATTCTTAATACAAAATAAAACAAGGACATAAGAAGAGTGGAAAAACATTGGCCTATACATCTCATGAACATAGCTGTAAAAATCTGCCACAAAATTTTAGCAAACCAAATTCACGTGGGAAGGACACAACATGATGAACAAGTGGTGTTTACTTCAGGAATGCAAACAAAAAATAGAACTCCTTTTAAAGCCTACAGCAAGTTTCACAAATAAGAGTGAAATACTGAACATTTTCAATCTGAGTTTAGGAGCAAAATAGTTTCCCACTACGACCATTTCTAAGTCAGTGCACTATTCTAGCCAATGCAACAAGGCAAGAAAAACAAGGACATAAGGGTTGGAAAGGGAAAAATAATATGGTTATCATGTGAAATGAATGTCTAATAAAAACTCCAAAATAATTTAAAACACAATTAGAACTGAAAGTAGATAAAAGGTTAATATACAAAGGGAAAAACCCAGCCCTGGCTGGTGTGGCTCAGTGGATTGAGCACCAGCCTATGAACCAAAAGGTCACCAGTTCAATTCCAGGTCAGGGCACATGCCTGTGTTTTGGGCCAGGACCCCGGTTGGGGGTGTGTGCAAGGCAGCTGATGAGATGTTTCTCTTTCTATTTCTTCCTCCTTTCCCCTCTCTCTAAAGATATGTAAGATATGCGAGAAGAATCCAAAATGATGTTTCCATATGCTAGTAAAAAAATTATTTAAAAATTACATGAATAAAAATACATAAATCATAAAAATATACCTAAATAAACCTAACAACTGTGTGCCAGACCTCTGCACAGAAAACTACAAAATGTTGAGAAAAATTAAAGTTCCAAATAAATAAAAGATTGGTAGGTTCAACATCATTAAGATATCAATTCACCTAGAGATTCAATGCAATTACCACTAAAATGTATGAAAATGGACAAGATGATTATAAAATTCACATGGAACCCCCTCAAAAGCCAAGTCTTTAAGAAAAACAGATAAAGGACTTATATTAACAAGTATCAACACATTAGCAAACTGTTGTCATTAAAATACTGAGAAACTAGAGTAAGATTACACAGACATACTAAAGAGAATATAGAATGAAATTTATCCATATTATTTTACCTTATTTACAAGAGTAACACTAACTAGATGTGAAAGAAAAATCCAATAAATATTTATTGAATATCCATAAAGATAAAAATGAATCGTTACCTACTGAAATGTATTGAGGAATAAATTATGTAAGAGAAAACACAGACTATCATCTTCCAAAGAAACCATTAATATAAAGTAACTGACCTCTAAATTGAATTTTATTACAAAAAGTGAAAAAGTAGGGCAGACTTATTTGGAAAACAATATTCTCATATACAGTATAGAAGACATCAAGAACTCCTACACAACAAGATAATCAAATGTACAAATGAGAAAAAAAAAGAAAAAAAAGAAAGAATACCCAAATAGTCAATAAGCAAATAAAAGATGCTTAATACCACTATTCATCCAGGAAATGCAAATTAAAAGCACAATGGGAATCCACAATGAGAAACAGAGCCCAAAGACTAAAATTAAAAAGTGAAAACAGCAAGTGCTGTTGAGGGTATGGAGAGGGAGAACTCACACAATGCTGGCAAGAATTTAAATCAGTACAATGATTTTGGAACATGGTTGGCAATATTTACTAAAGCCAAATATACATAAACATTATGACCCAGCAATTCCACTCTTACATATATACTTGAGAGAAATGAGTGTATAAGTAAGTCCGTCAACAGAATTATTCAGAATGTTCAAGGATGCTTTATTCAAAATAGCCAAATGCTGAAAACAACTCAAAAAATCATCAACAAAATGGAACGAATTAACTGTGGTCTATGTACGTAACATGAAAAACTACACAGCAATTTAAAAAACATCAACATGGACAATCTTATAGATAAGAGAGGAAAGAAAAGAGTAACTGTGTACTTCTACTACATGATGTTCAAAACAGGAGAAGCTAGTCTACAATGAGAAAAAGTCAGAGCAATGTTTATTACAATACCAGCTGGAGACAGAGGGAAGCTTGTCTAAGATGCTGAAAATGTTCTGTATCTTTTTCAGGATAACAGGGCACTTGGCTGTCTACATCCGTAAAAGTTATCAAGCTTCACAGTAAAAACATGTACAGTTTATGGTAGGTACGCTAAAACTCACACGTGATTTTTAAAACGTGACGACACGGACAACGCTCAGAAGGTTACCTGGCTATTAAATAGTCCACTTTCAACTGAAGCACCTTCTGCAGAATACTGGAGTCCTGGATGAGATAGCGAAGGGCCCGGAGGCCTGCGGCACGCACCTCTTTTGCTTCATTCAGTAAAGCTAACCGCAAGCTGTCAGAAAACGAGCGAAAAGGCTTTGCTGCATGTTTCAAATACACATAAAATGATGGTACCAAATTCTTCCTCAGTTGAAATAAAACTACTAGTCACTGTTTTTTAAAAATCCTCACCTGAGGATGTATTTATTTATTTTTCTCAGAGGGAAACACTGATGTTGAGAAATATCAACCGGTTTGCCTCCCATATGCGCCCCAAGCAGGGAGCAAACCCACAACAGGTATGTGCGCTGACTGGCGATGGCACCCGCAACTTTCAGGTGTACGCTAGGACCCCCCAACCTAGACACTGGCCAGGGTAAAACCACTAGCCATTTTACACACATAAAACTCACTTGCTGTAAGCCATGGAACGTCACTAATGATACTGTTGAATCTGTGCCTCCCTGGTACATTTTCACCAATCAAGAATATGTTACTGGGTTTTGTTCTACCTTCTGTAGTTTATTTCACATAAACAATGAGACACTAAATATTCCTTTTCCAAGCTGTATCACATAGGCCACTATAATCTATTCCCCCTCTATCTGCCCACCTGCTTCCACTCCTCTCAAAAAATCATTGGTTTAAAACAATAAATAAAAATACTTTATAATGACAGAGGCACAGATTATTTATATCACCTTTAATTCCTAAGCATGCCAAATAGATGGTTATAATACTGTAACATGATGCCTTTATTAATGGGATTAACCAAGTTTGCCTTAAGAAGTCTACAGAAGTCCAGGTATTTTTCAACATTAGCTCCGGTTCTTTATATTTGGTAATTACAAAATATTACAACAGGATAACAAATTTTGGAAGTCCCGAATTTTTCTAATGTTCACACAACTACTTCTATAAGATCAAATATATGGTGTTAAAGTATCCTAATTTTAGTGTAAAATTACCAAAATTAGTAACACAAAAATCTGTAAGTGAGAAAAGAAACTGAACTATACTCACCAAATAATAATATCCTCATAGTTAAAACCCAATTTTTCTTCACTGTGGCCAATATCACAAAGAAGCTGTCAGAAAGACAAAACAAGTATGTATTTGCTTTATATTTTTGACTGTATTATTACTCTTTTTGACTGGAAAATAAGATACTTTTAATAAAAATTTTAAAAATACAATTTGATAATCCAAATAAGCAGATTTATTTCCATCTTTTTCTTTTTTCTTTTTAAAGATTTTATTTCATTATTTTTAGAGAGAGGGGAAGGGAGAGAGGCAGAGAGGGAGAGAGACATCAATGTATGGTTGCGTTTCACCTGCCTCCAGCCACAGACCTGATTGGAGACCTGGATTGCAACCTGGTTATGTGCCCTGGCTGGGGAATCGAACCTGCGACCTTTGGGTTCGCAGGCCGGCATCTTATTCTTTTTTTTTTTTTTGACCTGCCAGTTTGAGGTTTCTTTAACTCTCCTTTCTGGCCTTTATCTGAATTAACTAAGCATTGTGGATTATTCTATTTGCCCCTCAACAATTTTATCATTCTTTTGTGGTCACCACACAGAACACAATATGCACTGTTGACATAATAGTCTTACAGAAATTATTACTTTATCTTGTCTCTGATAATGCTAGACTCTTATAAACCTTTAACTTCATTTTCATGCCCTCACCTTCCACTTTGTTACAACTGTTTTATAAGCTCTAATATAAAACCTGTATTTGCAATTTTTAAGTTAATTTTTCACTAATATCAACTTATACATATCTGTATTTACTCACAAATTCACCTTTTCCATTATTCTGTATGGGAAATTCTTTCTTCAGGCTGAAGAATCCTGTTTGGTGCTATTGATTTGTTTTATTGGTATTTTCATTTGTTTCATTTTTCAGTCAAGGTTGCTAGTAATAAGTCTTTTGAATTTCGCTTGGAAATTTTTTTTTTTTCACTTTTGTACTTGGAAGATAGTTTACTAGATTTATAGACGTTTTAGGTTAGGTGCTGTTTTCTTTAAACAGTTTCAAGATGGCTTTCACACTTTGTTGAGAAGTTTGAAATCGATCTTACTGTTGGCTCCTTTGATGGTCATAACCTTTTCCTCAGACTCCTTTACTTTCCCCCCCAGACTCCTTTTATAATTTTTTTCGTCTTTGGTTTTCAGAAATCTTAATGTTCAGGTTTCTTTATATCGATCTTGATTAAGGAAAACAGAAATTCCCAAATCTTTATAATGATATACGTTTATCAGTTTTAGAAAGTTCTATACATTATCTTTTCAAAATTACTTCTACCCAACTCTCTCTCTTCTCTCCTGGTAATTCAAATGCCAGAACATTTTGTCCAAATGCAAATGCAAATCCTCTTTTGTTTTCTCCATTCTCTTTTATCTCTGTGCTTTAGTTGGATATTTTCTTTCTGTACTCTGACATGTCTAATATCTATTATACCTATCTAATCAGCTTTTTAAATCTTAGGTATGTTTTTCCTTCTTGAATTTCCATCCAATTTCCATATCATAGTAAAAATCATTTTTACCTATTTTCTTCATAGCTGCTTCTATTTTGGTATAGTAACCATGTTTTAAATATTTAAATGGCTTATTAACTAAGTGGATGTGAATGATGTGGATCCTCCCTGGTCTGTTTCCATTATTTGTCCTAACCCCGTAAGGCCTGTCTTGCAGTGGATCCTGTAATCTTTGTATGTAGAACTTGTCACGATTCCCGATGATGTCATCCTTCTCCACCGAGGGCCCCTGCTCCTCTCTGTTAGGCCACTGGACAATGCTGCGTCCGCAGGTTGCTGCCCTGGACAGCCTTCGTCTACCTCTGGTTACTCCTTTCCTTCCCCACCCCAGGTTTCAACTGACAGCTTGTTTTTCAGGGGACTAGATCGAAGGAGGACATATCTAATTTACTTCCTTTTAACTTCTTTAATTCTGACAACACCACGCACACACACTTCTTAAAGTTATACCAGAGAAGGATAAATACCTTCTAGTGGTTGCCTCTGGAGAATGGTGTTTTTGTGAGAACGGGCAATAGCTGGAAGTGTGTGAGAAGAGACTTCCAGTTTTGCTACATAGTGTTCTGTACCCTTTTAATTTGGCATATTTAGCTCGTGTTATTTTTGAAGTTTGTAAATCAGGACAAAAGAAAGATTCTTTTGGAGGTTTAATATAAATATGTGAGTTTAACTATAGAAAAGAGAACTTTAAGAATATAAAAGATGAAATAATTTCATCTTTAATGCCAGATCTTTATGAGCATGTTGATAGTTTAAAAATAGATTATATTCCTCAGCAGCCTGTTCTACATATTACTTTATCTAGTGAAATGATGTCAGAAGGCAAGCATGGCTGGGTGACATTCACATGGTTATAGGATCACATCACTAGCACCCTCTCTTCATGCCTCCAAAGGTTTAAAATTCTGGACAGGAAGTTCCCCCTACGCAACATTTTAGCCCACTGAGCTACTAAATTAACTTAATCTTAAAAGATAGGCTTAGTCTTAACAAAACAAAGGCTAATGCAGCAAAAACTCATTTAAAATGCAAAATCTTCCCAATGTTAACATAATACCTTTAAACACTTGTTATGTGCCAGGCTGTGAGATGGAGAGGGATATAAGAGTAGAAAGATGAATATTAGCTATTTCATATTTAAGAAATTCAGCTTAATACAACAGTAGCTCACAACAGATGATAATAAAAGAATAGATAAAATTTAGTAGATACATATATAATAACCTGTTATGGGAACACAGAGAAAAGTGACCAACTAAATCCTAAATAATTAATCTCCTGGCATCATAATTATTCTGAGCCTACAGAGCTACTTTTGAAAGATTTCTGAGAATTTCTACATTTATTCAATAAGGAAATAATCACAGATTTTGTAGGAATGCCGGTCCTGTAATATTTATTATTAATCTAGCTTTTTAAATGGAACTCAATGATACATTATATTGTGATTAAAATCAGTAAGCATTTATTTCGTGTTAGGTATTTGGAGAAATTCTATAATAAAATCTATAGACATTTATTTACAGCAGGAGTTCTTAACCAGAGGCAACTTAATCTCCCACAAAACATCTGGAAATGTCTGGAGACATTTTGGTGGAGGTGTGCTACTGGCATCTAGTGGGCAGAAGACAGGGAAGCTTCTAAATACCCTAAAATGAACAAGACCACCTCCCAAAACAAGTCATTTTCTCACCCATTATATCAATATTGCTGAGGCTGAAAAACCTTTTATACTAACAGTTTACCAACCTGCAACTCAAGCTATTAAGCTGACTCATCTTCCAAAGAGCTAGCCAAAAGAGGAGAAAAATGGGAAAAAATACAACACAAAACACAAATCCCAGGTTGAAAGTGCCTACATATTATGTGCTAGGCACTGTACTGGGACCTAGACTCTGAATGGCTTACAAGATTACCTGGGAGTTAAAATATTAGGCCAAGACTGCCCTGCTAGTCAGGGTCAGAGTTAAGCTATAAGCCCCCATTTATCTGAAACTCAAACCTTTCCCATCACATCACCAAACAGTCAAAACAAATTTTATCAAGCCCAACCAACACTTGTGGAAAGCCCCTCAAACCCTGACTCAAGGTTTAGTCCCTTACCAGAAAAATTCTAGTTGAGTCTGGTTATCCAGTTCAAATAGCAAATCAAAAGGCCCCTATAACCTAGCACCATGGTCAAAAGGGAGTGTGAAAATGACAGAGAAACAAGACATCAACAAGAACACAAAAAGCCCCAAAGCCAGGCCCTTCACTACAGAGATAAGTCACCCTGTCCCTCCAGTGGTGAATGGGGAAGGGGAAGGAGGGTGGAGGAAAGAGGACCTGCAGAGAAGGAGCGAGGAGGAGGGAAAGGGAAGGAAGTGGACAAGGAAGAGGCAGAAAGAGCAGGGGACGGAGCAAGTGGAGAACAGATAAAAAGAGCACAAATCAAGGAGAGGCCAAGAGGAGGGGGCAACTATGGAAAAAACTCCAAGGCAGAGAAATAAGGAAATGAACTAGAAAAAAAGAAGAGAGTAAATGATCCTAACCCGAGCCAGCCTGGGACTAGACAGATAAATGGGGGTAAAGAAGGAAAAAGAAAGGTGTCCAACAGATTCCTAAAAAAAAAAGGTTTTTACATCACTGCTACTCCAAAAGGACACTGTCCATCATGGTTGGCACCTACGAGCTACCAGTGGCTATGGGCACTGGAAATGGGGCTGGTCTGAATTAGGATGTGCTGTAAGTGTAATATACACAGCTGATTTTAAAGAGTGAAAAAATGTTAAATATCCCATATATTTTATACTACTTATATCAAACAATAATAAATATACTGGATTAAAGAAAATATTAAAGTAATTTCACATTCCCTTTTCGTTTTTAGTGTGCCTACTAGAAATTTTAAAATTACATATGAGCTTCACACTGTATTTCTACTGAACAGTACTACTCTAGATTTTTAAGACTGCTTTAGAGCCTGCACTGGTGTCAGCATGAAATGAGCAAAATCACTGCCATTCTTAGATCCATCCCTGACTCTCAGAACTAATTATCAAGGGTGTGAAGCTATTATCTAGGCATCAACTGGTTTATAACAGAACCCATGAATTCTACAGGACAGAAATCTGTTCGGTTTGTAATCGCGGTATCTAAGCAGGAGGTGGGGCCTTCTGAAAGTTGAGTGAAGACTGGTGAAGTAAAACTGGAACTGTAATAAAGGTCGGTAACCCATGAGATACCATTTGCAACTGTGGAACAACTTTGGATTTTAAAAGACTTGTCATCATCTGGCCAGTGCAGTGAACAAAGGTATTTGAGTATTTTCACTACATTCATAAAAATAAAAGCATACATAGGGATATTTTTGAAAACCCCTTCTCTGGCACCTAATTCAATGTTTTGGAAAGTTGTTTTTAAAATATCTGTTATATAAATAGAAATGCTAGAATATTTTAAAACTTTACTTAAAAATGCATAGGTACTTCTCTAGCATAAAAAAATACTTTATATTTTTTACACAACACCATCTGACAAAACAATTGGTACATACTGACTATATTCTTATCCCCTTGTACTTCTGTAAGATCAAATCAAATCTAAGCCATAGTCTGATTACTAGATAGGAAAGAATTTAAGCTTTTAGAGGGTTAAAACAGTGCCATTAATACAGATTCGAATTACTTACCTTAGTAAAGTTATTCAAATGGCCCAGCTTTCTCATATTTGAAACCCCTTGTAATTTGGCCACATTTTGGAGAATCTCCCTTAAGTTATCAGAAGGTTCTAGAGGAAAAGACACATAATTTAACATAATTTTGAAGAGTATTTTCCAAACCAAATACCTACAACATGTATATTAGAATCTTACAACTTTGGCTTCTGGTTTAAATTTTTACTCTCAACCTCAAATTCACCTACTTAGGTGACACCAAAGTCCCTGTGGACGATCCACTCAAAGATCTCCACATCTGTACTCCACTTAGAGCTATGGTCCAACCCTGTGTGCCATCACTTGGAATTATTCAACCACTACATCTTAAGATTTCAACATCCCAAATTCCACTCCTAGCTACAAAGTAGCAATGGGCACCAAAATTACTATCTTATTTGAACAAACAAAAAATGAACAAAACAAATGAAACTATAGTTCAAGACACTGGATATCAGAAAGTAAACATAAATGATCCCTGAGATGAGAAACAAGACAGTGCTCTGCAACTGTCCCAGCTTATGGTCTTCACAGTCTTCAGGACTTGGTGCTGACAGAAGAAACCTCGGTAAACTGAGTTGAAGAGAAAGAGCTCAAAGTCCCTGGAGCACAAGGAACATCAGACAGCACTGTAGAGACAGGACTCTGATGACCTGCCAAAGGGAACTCACAGAGTCAGTAGCGCACGTATGTATGTGAGGAATTGCCATCAAAAGAATTCGAGGGGGCCCTGGCTGGTGGCACAGTGGATAAGACGTTGGCCTGTGAATCAAAAGGTCACTGGTTCGATTCCCAGCCAGGGCACATAACCAGGTCTCCAGCCAGGTCTCCAGCCAGGTTCTTAGCTGGAGGCAGGTGAAAGGCAACCATACAGTAATGCTTCTTTCCCTTTCTTCCTCCCTCCCTTTCCTTCTCTCTAAAAATAATGAATAAAATCCTTTAAAAAATAAAATAATAAAATTTTAAAATATTAAAAAAAAAAAAAAAAAAAAAGCATTCAAGGGAAGAGTACCTTGCATTCATACAGGATAGAAAGCTGTGCTTGTTCCTAACAGCCAAGTTGAGGAGTCTTAGCTCAGAAGTGGGTAAAAATCAGATACAGATTAAATAAACATTTTTGACCGCATCTAACTAGATACGAAAGCTTTAAACTGATTCCAAGTAACTAAACTGTGTCTCAGACCAAAGCTTAAGATTTCTAAGAAAAAATGAACCATGTAACAGGGCAAAATTTATAATGCTTATCATTGGAACAAAAATTATCAGGCATGCATGGCAAAGAAACAGAAAGACATGACCCACAATAAGCAGAAAAATCTCTAGAACTGGCACAAACGTTGGTGTTAGCAGAAAAAGACATCAAAACAGTTTTTATAATTGTAGTCTATGTGTTCGAAAACTTAGGGCGAGGCATGAAAGGTATAAAAAGCTCTCAAACTACATTATCTCAAATGAAAATATATTAGATGAAAATAACATCATAATAGCCTTTATACAAGATAAGAAATGTGAACTTGAAAACAAAGCAATAGAAACCATCCAAAATGTAACACAAAGAGAAAAAGGTAGAAGAGATTAAATCAGTGAACTATGGGACTTCAGACCTAATACAATTACAGTATGTGTAATTGGAGTCCTCAATGGAAAGAAATGGGGAGTAGAAAAATTATGATAGATGAAAACAAGCCAATAAATCTGAGCTCAACCAACCCCAAGCACAAGAAACATTAAGAAAAGTAGACCAAGGCACATCTTAATTAAATCAAATTGCTCAAAACCACTGGTAAAGATTTTAAAGTAACCAGGTCAAACAGAGCAAAGAAAAGGATGACAGCAGATTTCTCGTGGGAAATAAGGTAAGCCAGAGGACAGTAGAAAATCTTCAGAATACTTCACTTTAAAAATGCTATGAAATGTATGAAAACCATTCGTAACTCACTTGCTATATGCAAATAAGCCAAATGCGGCCCCACGGTTGGTAGCTTGCCAACTCCTGGTATAGGGTCATTTTGCTCAGGCTTGCCATCAGCTATTTTTATACTAATATATTCAGCATCTTTTTTAACAAGAATATATGCTAAAACAATAAAGTATTACAGACACTTTGTACTAGTTCTAACTCTTATTTAATTGTATTTTTCAATGTTCACTATACGCAGTATACTGTGCCAACTTCTGGGTGAAGAAATGGATAAACATAAGACAGGGCGTCAGCCCTGAAGATCAAAATTAAATGGGAAAAGAGGCCATTTAACCTTTAGTAGTGTTATAAAAGGGAGGTAGGTAATTGCAGGTATTTCAGTTTAAGAGCCATTATTATTACTTAATTTGAAATTTTTATGTAAACACAAAGCAAAGAACTACTTGTTTTGAATTAGCGTTTCCCTCAGCAAACGAAACTGCACTGTCCTGTCCCACGTTTGGCCCGCACCGGCCACCTTCCTCTACTCTGCTGGCCGGGGTGCTGGCCACACCAACCACCAACTGGTTAGACCCCTAAGCACCTTCATATCCCAGCTATTTCCAGTCACTTTGAAACTGCAGCATACAGAGATCATTCATTTGCTCTTAGAGGATCTCCTATAAACTTTGAACAATGTTTTTTAACTCCAGTAAAATTTGATCTGACTTTAAAGAGTTGTAAAGTTGCTATAAAATTCTCAAGTACAGTTAAATCACTTTAACATAATCGCCTCACTTACAACACTGACCTATCTTGAGGTCCTTTGTAATTCTTTTTAATGTGACCTGATTCCACCCTACGATGAGCTGCTTTCACTTTACTTCTAAGATACTTTCAAAGAGTCATGAATTATAAAGACATAGTCTAAAACCACTTAAGGTAATTTAGAACCTAGCGCAATCTGTAGTCAGAGTTAAGGATCATTAAAGCCAGTGTGAAATTTAGCTAATGAAATATATAACCTAACCATTTTACATCAATTTATAATCAGGATATCAGGCACCAAACAAAAAGTTACACTAAAGTGAAGACACTATGATACAATGATCTGATAGGACCTAACAGTTAAGATAATTAGTCTGAAAAAATACACACTTCATAAAGGCTTGCAGATTTCTAATTATTGCCTATTTTCTAGGTACAAACTGGCTGCAGCCATTTTTATTAAAAAACCCTCCACCGTGTTACGGTCATATTCAAAATGAAAATCTCACCTCTGGGTTCATTTGTTCAATAAATATTAACTTAACAATTATGATGGGTAGGTACTTTTAGGGCCTGGAATAATCAAGACAGATCCTTCTTTAATGAACCTACACGCAAGCGGAAGAAAACAACAACAACAACAGTTTAAAAAAAGGAAAAAAACACACACACAATTTGAAAAATGACAGGTGGTGAGAAGCCAGCACTGGGTCAAACGTGTGTCTCATGAGGATATAAAATGACTTAACACACTATAATACAGATGTTATCCTTGTCAATACAAATCAAAATGAACCAGCCTTTCTACTTCGCTCCCCTCCTCACCCCCTTTTCCTTTTATATAATTAATTACAGGAACCCCCAACTATGGGAGAATTTCAAAGTTTCTTTATGGCATATTACTAATTCAAGAGTTTTAGGGCCATTTCAGACATGAAATACTATAATGCTCAAGTGCTATTCTATTCAAAGTGAGCAATATTTTGACATTATAGTATGAAGGATGTACGTTTGTGTAGCCACAAAGAGGAACGTGTAACTTAACGACCCAAAGCTGACAAGGAGGAAAAGTCTTCTGAAGCCAGGCCGCCGGGAAGACAGTCTTAAAACGGTACAGGTCAGCCCAGGCTGCCTGACCTTTTACTGCCACCCTGAGACTAGGACACTGGGGTAAGATCCCAACAGACTATTCCCTGTCTCTGGGAAAAGGAATAGAGAGCAGATGTAGTAGTTAGAAAATCTGACAACATGGGCTGAGGTAACTATACTTCCAGTGCTCATCTCATTCACAGGCAATGCAAACTGGGGTATGTTGGGGAGTAAAGGCTGTAGTAAATACACTGGCACAAGTAAGTGTAAACTGTAATCCAGGCAAATCAGACATGTGCTGTCAAAACTGCCGCAATGACAATATGAAGAATGAACTGGGGGAACATGAAGAGGGGGAAGCCTGTAACTTCAGAACACGTTGACATATCTGAGTCAGACTTGTGGATTTTCCCCAAGCTGGTTGGAGACTCAGGGCACGCCAGGCTGAAGAAACCTAGTGCTTATCTTTGTGCCATGTAGCCCTGCTTCCATTTAAACCCTTCCCTCTTAATAAGTGATTCCTATCCATCATTTGTCTAAAACAGTCCTACAAAAATGTTAGTTTTTAGTACAATAAACCTAACATTCATACACTAATGCAGGGGAAAAAGGCCCTTGTTGAAGGATTATCATTTCATACTTTTGACTGGCTAGACTAAACAAGCAAAATCTATCAGTTCCATGATGTCATTGCTTTAAAATTCTATGAACAAAAATCATGTCTTTAGTTGGTTTATTATGGGTATTTTATTATATAAGATATAGACCAGGGTTGATCTAGGTATAGAACATTAAAAGTAAAGGAAGTCACCTAGAAATAATTATTCATTTGAACAGAACTTCTATTAAAAGTTGTATGAGTACATAATAATTAGAAGCTATAATCTTTATTTCAAGTCATTATTTTGAATAAATTATAAATACAATTGATATAAATGCCTTACAATTAAACTTTAAGTGACAAAATACTTCTCCCAAAGTTCTCAAAGAAAAAAATTATAGCACTGACACTATACAGGTTTCCCTTCTAGACTGTACTTAGCAAGTTTATTACTCATATAACTAAAAATATAAACATATTTTGAAAAGGAAACTTTTGATATACCCTGGGTATAGCTCTGTATTTGGAGTCTAAGTTTTATTGAGTTGTATCTTTCAATGTTCACTATACGCAATATATTGTGCCAACTGCTGGATCAGGAAATTAATAAACATAAGATAGGGTGTCAGCCCTGGAGATCAAAATTAAATGGGAAAAGAGGCCATTTAAAGTTAGTAGTGAGGCCCTGGCTGGTAGCTCAGTGGTGCCCGCTGTGAACTCAAAGGTCACTGGTTCGATTTCCAGCCAGGGCACATAACCAGGTTGCAAGCCAGGTCTCCAGCCAGGTCCGTGGCTGGAGACAGGTGAAGTTAAAGGCAACCATACACTGATGCTTCTTCTCTCCCTTTCTTCCTCCCTCCCTGCCCTTCTCTCTGGGGAAAAAAAAAAAAAAAAAAGGAATAAAATCTTTAAAAATTTAGTAGTGACTTAAAAGGGAGGTAGGGAACAGCATGCAAACAAAATGAAAGAAGGGTGCTCAGTAGAGACTCCTCTAGACTGCAGGACAGGTGAGGCCAGGACACATGTCTGTCTTGCTCCCAGACGCATACCTGGCCTCTGACACAACACCAGGCTCACGGCCACTTCTCAGTAAATACTGGCTGCAGAAGGAGGAGGAGTGAAAGAGCTGTTAATTAGGGACAGATTAACATGGGAACTGGTTCTTGACCATAAGCGGTAAGTCTTCTAGGCACCTAAGACAGAAAAGAGCAGTAATGTAAACAAGTAAACATGGAAAAAAATGTATGGTATTTTTCTCAAGGAACTCAAGGAACAGCCAGCAAGGCTCTATTTCAGAAAACCAGATGACGGGGAGTAAAGCAAAGTGGAGTTATACTGCAATGTTCTTCTAAGACGTCCTAAGAAGCTCAGCTATCTTTGGGTAATGAGTAATGACTAAGAATGACATCTATGCAGGTGGGTAACACAACCTGCTTTGTGTATGAGAAACACTTTGGAGAACACACTGCAGAGAAGGATGAAGACAAGCTTAAATAGAGGTTACAAAATTCTTCCATGCAAGAAACTTCACCGATAATGGATCAGAGATGGTAGGAAGGATGGGAATAATCGAGGATGAATCCAGTTTTATCAACTGGGTAAAGGGAGGCATACTATTTACTAAGGGAATAATAGGGCAAATATATTTAGGGAAATTTTTTTACAACTTGTAGTAAGCATATGCACCAAAAATAAACAATAGCAACAAAACAACACCATGCAATGTTATATTAAAATAAGCCAAAATAAATTAGTTATTTGGCCTGCATCAATATGTGTTGTTATAAAAACACTAACTCCAGAATCAAGAATGCCTAGAAAGTGACCTAGTAATCTGCATGTATGAGAGACACCCAAATGATGCTTATATATACTGGAATTTATAAAAACATGACATAAAGACTGTTAGAATGTTATGTAATGAGATTCTGATATCCCTTTGTATTATTTGATTTGAAGTCTAGAAGAGATAAGAATCTACTATGAAATATGCTTCTGTACCATAAATAAGAAATGTTATAATATGAAACAACACCCATTGACACAAAAATACTAATTACTATTCCATATAGAGCCTTTAATATTGGAGGTTAGTATTTTCATAAAAATAATCTCTTTCAATCTCCACACCCACCATAGAAGGTAGGTACTATTATTTTCATCATCCCATGTGAAGAAGTGAGTCTTAAAAGACATTAGTTCACTTGCCTCAAGTCACCATTATACCACGAGTGGCTATGTGATTTTAATACAAATAATCTGACTCTAGTCTATCATTATTCTCCACAATACAACACCCTATAGTGTAGCTCACCACACTGCCTTTCATAGGAGTGCACACTGCGTGTATGTACTAGTTCACAATGACACATTCACCTGCATGGCTATTTGATGTTTATCCCCCCACACTGTTAAGTCTGCTTTACTTCACCACTGTGGTATCATCCTAACACCTAGAACAATGGCTGACACACAGTAACCACTCAAGAAATAAGCACATAAAACCTTTAAAATATACCAATTTGTTGATCTAGGTGCTGGTTTCGGAAGCATGCATTGAGCAATATGCTTGTAATATATTCATTTCTCTCTAAAACTATTTAAAACAATAAATACTTTTAAAGCAAAAATAAAAACTTTTGTTCCATTAGCAGATATTACAAATTACATTTATTCTTCTTTTATTGAAAACAGGAACGTGTTACTTTAATCCAACTTTTCACAATCTGGCACTTATAACAAAAGTAGTCCTCAGGGCAGAACTGTGACTATTAAAACACAAGAATTTACAATGAAATACCACCTTGTGATTAATTATAATAACAATAGCTATAGTACAGATGAATGTAAAAGAGGAATAATAAAATAATCTGCTTTAAAATATATTTTCAAACTCAGAAATTAAAAATTAAAAATTTATTCCCCCCAAACCTAACCAAAACATCTTTCTACTGCTTTCAAAAGGACTCTCTCTCTTTCTAACTAAGGTTAGAATAAAACTACTTATATAATTCACAATGTAATTGCCTTGGCTTATTTAAATTTGCCAAAAATAAATTATTTAAATGACAATACCAAGGAACACAAAAGAAAAAGGTAGAAATTTAAACCTGCTATCCACCTTCAGAAAATCAACTTTGTGATCCTTCTCTACTCCCCTACTGCTTTCCAAGCATCTATTATTTTAAAGCGTAATCGTTATTGTAGTTCTTTACTGTTTAGTCCCCTAGAACCTCCATCCCCAGCGAAGAACTCAGGCCCACATCCAACCGTTTACATTTGCATTCATGGCAGTGTGAGAAATCAGGTTCCTAGGTTGTACTAGTCAGAAAAAGAACCAAAACCTAACCATTTGTCTTACTAATAATCCTATCACCATTTCTACGTGGCAATTTGTGATTTATGATTGTTCTGGTACAAACGGCTCCTGTGCCTGAGGTAGGAAATGGCGAAGAGCTGCTCACACAGAGGTGCTTTCTTAGAGTTCTTCATCTTTTTCCTGTTTACACAACAAAACTGGAGATCAGTCAGCGGGATGCCTGGGCTTATCACACTTGTTACGAAATAACTGTGGTAAAAAATTTGTAACCAAATTCACAAAGCTCTTTTACTTTTACACAGGTACAAAATATACACAAACCAATACAAGAGTGCATTGTGGCTGCGCACCACGCTGTAGAAGTGGCTGTCATTCTGAGAAATCGTGACATTTATTTTAATGTTATTTTTCTGAACAAAAACAATATGGAAAATAGTCTAAAACTAGAACATTTTCTGAGAGTAAAAGTAACTAACAGTAATTACTATACAAAGATTACAATCACTGAATGTTCAACTAAGTTTTCTTTCTTAATTTATCATTTTTACAAAGATATTCATAAAATCACTAGGTTTCCACAGTCCCCTAATTAGGAATCATGATGATTAAGAGGGGGGGATCTGTCTCTGGAACAACTCACCATGTAAATGAACCCTGCAAAAGAATAGCACAGCTGTGCCCGAAGGCTGAGACAATGGTGACACACACCCAGCCTGTTAGAATTATTTACAAGTTGCACATTTTGCTTGTACAGCTACTTTCATGTTTCTGTTTTTCTCTATGAAACACAGCTATTTATAGTTCAGATTACTTGTCTGACAGGTGGCTTCTATGAATGTAATTAAGGGCTTCCCTCTCAGAAACCAAATAAAGGAGACACTCAATTTCAGTGTGGGTTAGAAATCTGAAAAATGTTATTACAATGTTATTTTCTGACCCTACCATTTGTATTCTCTTTCTAAAACTTTCCTCACCCACGTATTCGCTTCTTCATGAGAGAGAGAGAGAGAGAGAGAGAGAGAGAGAGAGAGAGAGAGAGAGAGAGAGAGAGAGCGCGAGAGCACGACAGGATCAGTTGTCTTCTGTGTGCACCCTGACTGGGGACAGAACCACAACCTTCTGGTACGTGGGACAAGGCTCCAACTGAGACACCTGGCCAGGGCAGCAACTCAAAATATTAAAGTAATTAGGGTTAGCCATACAAAGCTTACAAAGCAGTGACACTTTCATACATTCCTGTAAGGTTGGTTTTGCTGCTTTCTCCTCTTGAAGAGGACAGTAAGTCTCCTGTGATTCAAACAGGGTGTCAAGCGCAAGGACGAACTCATTCACTTACTCAATTTAATGCTGACTTCCCGGCAGGTGCCCTGCAGAGCCTGCTCCAGGGCACCAGTTCATTCTCAGCAGAGCCGCCTGAGTGATCTTCCATGTACGTAATCAGATGTCACTCACCTGCATGAAACCCTCTAGTGACTTCCCTTCCCGAGCATTCCACTACCTCCAGGTCACTGCCTGCTGTCCCTCTAGTCTTCCATCCTCCACGCTCCTTCTCCCTCATCAGGCACTCACCACAATGGTTTGTTACTGTCTCTAGTACCTACTATTCATTCTTGCTCCTTGGAAGACTGGGTGCCTTCTAGTTAGTCCTGTAGCATCACCTAAATATCACAGCCACAGAGCACTTGGTCTGACAATTCTCCCAACCACCAGTCAGCTCTCACATATCCAACTTTAATATTATTCAGACCATTTATTAGTACTTAAACTTCTGTATTCATATGTTTATCTGTGTTCTCTCCATTAGAATATAAGCTCCTCAAGAGCAAAGATTCTATTTTTCTCCCTATTCAATCACCAGTAAAACAACAGTACAAAGGCACTTAGTAAGGTCAACAAGTATGTCAACTGTGAGCAGATTATAGCAACACTATAAGAAAAGTAACATAATATATCTAGAAGCCCAAAGGAGGAAGATGCTCAACACTGCTGCTGCAGGAAACTGAGATGGACTGCAGAAAACTGGGTGCCGGCTTCCATTGACAGTAGACTGGGAAAGGACGGAGCTGAAACGGGGAGCAGTCAGGAAGTCAATGCCCCCGTGGTGGAAAGGAAATGAGAACCTGAACAAAGGCATGGCAGCAGAAATGGGAAAAACAGATTCTGTAGGTACTTCAAAGATAAGTTCACTATCATCATTATTATTGCTGTACAGCTGATGTGCAGAATAAGGGCAAGGAATGAGGCTAGGGTGTCTCCAGGGTGTCTGACTTGGCCCGATTAAAGTACTGCTCTTAATCCAGATGGGAAATACGGAATGATTTTTAGAATAAGATAATTAGTTAAGTTTGCAACAAAAAAATTTGATGTACGTGACTACACGGTTACGATGTTGAATAAGCAGTGAAAAAATGGTCTGGAACCCTGAAGCTAAAACCCAAGTGTGGTAGTCATTTACTCAGCCAATAAATATTTACCACACACAATATGACGTGGGGGGCTGTTCTAGGCACTGAGGATACATAGTCAATAAAACAGAACAGTCCCTGTCTTCACACAGCTTACATGCTAGGGAGATAGCAAACAATGCTGTTATGGCAGCAGGCACAGGGCTATGGGGGAAAACACACAAGAACAGAAAGTGAGGGAGACGGGGGCCACTTCAGATCAAATAATCAGAGAAGGCCTCACTGATGAAGCGGTACTTGAGCAGGTTTAAATGAAGGAAGGAAGCAAGCTTGCACATACTGGGGAAGAACAATCCTGACAGAATGAAGCAGACATACAAAGGCCCTGAAAAGAGAGTATGAGTGGGCATGAATGTCCTGACAAGCACAGTGAACAGGAAGAGAGTGAGCAAATGAGCAGAGCTGTGGGGACGCCAGGGCTGAAACTAAGACGGCCACTCCAAAGAGCGCCTGTGCGTGGGAAGTACTGTCTTGTCACGTGCTCGAGTATTAACTCAGTGCTGAAATACAGCAGGTGCTCAACTAATCTTTTTTCAAATGAATGAGTGAATGAACTAACGAATTCTAATTATATTTGAGCCCAATTTGTATTTGACCATTTCCCAAACTCTAAGTCATCGGCAAAGAACAAACCAGGCATTAGCTTAAAGGACCACACTGTAAGCTCTGGCAATCGGCAGCAGCAGATTCTCTCAACTGTTCGGAACAGCGACATCACACCACTGGGACAAGCACAGGTCCTTCCAAAGGGACTGCAGAAGGAAACATCCTTCCAAGTATAGTATAAAACTACAAGATTATCTGCTAAAACAGTTTACTTGATAAACCCTTCACATTTTGTAATGTTTTAGTCAAAATATAATTTCAGAACAAATTCCAATCATGTTAGACAGCTGTTAGTTTATTACTTTTTATTATTTTTGAAGGCTTTACTTGTTATTTTCAGACAGAGGGGAAGGGCAGGGAGGAAGAAAGGGAGAGAAACTTCAGTGTATGGGTTGCCCTTCACCTGCCTCCAGCTGGGGACCTCGCTGGAGACCCGGTTTGCAACCTGGTTATGTGCCCTGGCTGGGAATCGAACCAGTGGCCTTTGGGTTCGCAGGCTGGCACCAATCCACTGAGACATACCAGCCAGGGTACTACTTCAGTTCTATTCTATGAAAAATAATTTTAAGTAATTCAAAAAAGAAAAAAAAAAGGATGTGCCAATATGTTCAAGAGCAATAGTAATATCCTAAAATAAATGGTTTAAAGTAGAGATTTACTGCATTCTGCCATTCCTAATTAACAGACAAGCAATCACTCAAAATTCACCACTAAAAACAAGTATTCCTTTGGTAGCTAAGAACCCATACTCAGTTTATAACTGCTCAGTTAAGTATAGTCCAGACTCACCATCAGCAAGGATCTTCAAGATTATTAAATGTTCCTACCTTCAGAATTCATTGTTTTCCCTACTTCCAAAGAAGTATACAATGCAGGGTGGGGCAAATCTAGGTTTACAGCTAGTCATATGGAAAATAATACAATAATAAGTAATAATACAAGAATAAACTGTTTTGCATACTCACAACTGTAAGCTTACTTTCCCCCCAACCCTGAATTTAAAATGAAATGAATATTAATACTTAAAATTATCAACATTTAGAAAATGTACTTTATCAGAAGCTTATTTACCTAATAGAGTTGAATATTTGTTTCACTTGCACATCTTCACTTGCCTTTGCATACTGAAGTAAGTATAATGTTCTTTATTCTACTAATCTATGCTAAGCACATGTTGCCAAGTTGTTTTCAAGTAATCAGTTTTCAATGGAATATTCAAGTTCTAATTTCTAGGGTATAAACACAAAGAGCTGGGCCATGGATATGTTTTCTACCAAATCATCACACTAACTAAAGTCAATGAAAAATTAAGTTAAAAAAACTTTAGAAATTAAATATTCTTTAAAGTAGGCACAGTGGATAAAGTGCCGGCCTGCAAACCCAAAGGTTGCTGGTTCGATTCCCAGCAGGGCACATAACCAAGTTGCAAGCCAGGTCTCCAGCCAGGTCTGCAGCTGGAGGCAGGTGAAAGGCAACCACACGCTGATGTGTCTCTCTCTCCCTCTCTGCCTCTCTCCCTTGCCCTCTCTCTAAAAATAATAAAAATAAATAAAATCTTTAAAAAATACATTCCTTGAAGTCAAGGACCGTAAAACTATCACATACGGCAAAAGAAAAAAAAGAGTACATTTCTACAGCATGCCCCATTATCGAGTTCTTAAGAAAAAAATTAGACATTAAACATATGTTATTTCAAGGAGAAGCATTTCTACTTTGTACTTTAACAACTTTTCAACTTTGATGTCGTGAGCACATTACTGTTCACAGGAGCATTATTATTGACGGGAGGTCCACGCAATGTTTATCGTTCTCCCTTTTTCTCTGTAGAAATATCCAATTTTGGTAACTACTCCACCAAATAAATTAGATCAACAACTTTTATTGGATTAACTTCTAATTTTTCCAACTTCCTTTCTAACCTGTGGCTTTGACCTCTTTATGGTAATCTGATTATTTATGCTTCCTTTTAGTTAAACAGTTATGAAGAAAAAATATTAAAGGAAAAAGTCATTATCTAGATGTGTTAACTGGCTAGAACCTATTACATTAAAAGGTCAGGCTGAAGAGACAAAAGGCAGGGATATCCAAAAAATGATTAAAAATTTTTAAAGAAAGTTGGAATTAGTGTAGTTTTCCAAACTCTATCCACTCATACGTAGCTACTGCCCACCCAGAAGAACCCATCCCCATCATGACAGCCCTGACACACAGAGGCAACTTGATGAACATAACTTCCACTCTACACCCAGAA
Organism: Noctilio leporinus; assembly: GCA_004026585.1. NCBI lineage: Eukaryota > Metazoa > Chordata > Mammalia > Chiroptera > Noctilionidae > Noctilio > Noctilio leporinus. Next base: position 171,612 of record PVIW01001746.1, on the reverse strand, counting down.
TGATGACACGACACACCACTGGGCGTATAGTCAGGGTACAAGAGTAAAGACTTAGGAGTACATTACGTAAGTTCAAAGGCAGGAAAGCCAATGTGCACGTTAGAAGGCAGAGTATGGTACCTGTGGCAGGACGCAGCGCCTGGAAGGGGGAAAACAGGGCTGTCTAGGGTACTGCCGTATTCTGAGTACCCGTATTTCCAATCTGTCAAAATGCACAGAACTGTACAATTACAAGGAACATTTTTAGGTCCATGTTTTTTGTTTTTGTTTTTTTAAAGATTTTATTTATTATTTTTACAGAGAGAGGTAGGGAGAGGCAGAGAGGGAGAGACATATTATGTATAGGTTGCCTTTCACCTGCCCCTAGGTCCATGTTTTTATTCAACTAAAAGATATTTTTAAATAACATTCATTGCTCTCGCTCTATTAGGTACTTTAACATGAGAAAGAAAAAAGGGTCTAACATCTTCACAAAGTTTTCGAGGCCCGCATAAACGTACCCCATCCGACAACTCATATAAATGCTTTAATTCTATATCCTTATCATTCATTCTCAGGGAAACGCTCCCTGTCTCAGGCCCTCCTCTTCTTGATTTACTGCAGCCTCATCATTGGCCCGTGAAGTGATGCCCCACTTTATTTCCAGCTCAGGCTTCTCTCTCCCTTCTCTCATCTCCTTTGCTTCCTCTGACAATATAAAGAACACCTGATACCTATTTATTTTTACCCATGTGCCAAAAACGGTAATAAATCCTTTACAAACACTTCACTCCCTCCTCAAATAACTGTTACCTCCAACAGAGATGGGAAACATGCACAGAGAAAGCAACCTGTCTGAAGTCACAGGCAGGACCAGGACTCCAACCCAGTGTGCCTGGCTCCAAGGCCCATCATACTCGTAGCTCCAGTGCTAGACTCTCTGCAGCATGCAATCAGCATGTTGCTAAACGTTATTTTGTCCACAGTGGTAATGTTTTGTACCTTATCACCTGCTTTTATATAACCCTACCAACCGCTGTGTAGACAGACAGATACAGCAACGTCATCAAGTCCCATCTCACCGGCCTGGAACTACGGCTGTAAGACGAGGAGCTCTCTGGGAAACAGCCAGGATGCAAAAACAGGCACTCCAAAGGACGCCACAAAAATTCAAAGTATGTGTCATCGCCAATTTTATTCACTTCAGATCATAGACGTTATAAGCAGTAGTTCCCCCTTAATTTCTTATAATGACAACCCATTTATCTTTATTTCCCATATAGATGAACAGGTCTAGGTATAGCTTTTATTTTACAACACAGTTGAAGTAAAAAATGAAGGATTAAAAGGCTGAGAGCCATGAAACAGCACTTAAGATTAAAAAGAGTAGTCCAATGTTACACAGGGTAGTAATAAACATAATAAATCGATATCATAATGATGCCCCTGGCCAAAGAGAAAAAGCTAAACTATAGTTGATCTTTTCTTCTTAAGAAAGGAGAGAAATATGTAATAATTCTAGAAACAATTTTGTTCAAAATGTGTCATTTCAGGGTTCCAGCACTAACCTGCTTCCTGAGTACTGCAAATCAACAGCCCTGCAATATATAGGACACTCATTTAGTTCCTAATTATTCCAGCAATATGGATTAGCTTCCTTTTATCAAGCCTGTAAAGGGTTAAGTACTTGAGTTTTAGAATCAAAAACAACAAATAGGTCTGAACCCTCTCTCTCACTGCCAAATGACCTTGGGCTAGTTAGCAGTTTCTGAGCCCCACTTTCTTCACTGGGGTACTAGTTCGTATTTCAAGGGCATGTAGGTTAAATAAGGTTATTTAAATAATGTTTTCACACGGTTTCCAACATATTATAAGGTTCAAGATATGGTAGCTGCTACTGCTGCTATTTTTTGTCATCAAAGACCATGTCTTACACACCTAGCCACCAGAACAATACTAGACACACCAGCGCTATTCAATAACTATTTGGGGACCGGCCTATAAAACAAGAGGAAAAAGGTAAAGGTCTCGATAATAGCATGCTGCAGTGCACAACCTGATTACACCTACCTTTCATTTTTAAACACTTTTAAAATAAAAGAAGTTTCAAAAGGAATCACTAAAACCAATTGCTAAAAAATTATTATTTTATTACATTTTTGGTTAATCTTGATATGAGGATTTTATTAATGAACATGGCTGTTCAACAAAGGAACAAACCATTCTGAATAAGCTACTTATCAGTGAAAGGTTTGAGTGATAATGAATGACATCTGTCAGACAATTTCTAAAGTCCCTTCCAAATATGCTTAAAGATAAGACAATACATATTTACATACACACATAGACCTTTCCCAGTACAAACATATTAAAGTACAATAGCTGAATATTTAGTGGCAATGTATAATTACTTGTTTTAAAAATAAGTACACTTTTTCTGTAGTACTTTTACAATATAGAAACTTACTGATGTAAGTGAAATTTCTTTCCTAGAACTCAAAAATAACATTGAGACTTTAAAAATATACCAAGTAACTATTAGAAAAAGAAGTAACTTAGCAAAAAACAACTACAACAATTTATCCCAATGTCTTAATCTTCTTTCCTTTTGAAAAATGACCAGCATCTTTTAGTATTTCTTCCCTTTGGTTAGATTAATAATATATATTTATGTATTCAAAACAACGCTGAAACATGAACACGAAACTAAAATTTCCCCAACAAAAAAGAAAAGGCTTCTTTTAAGGTTCTTAGTAAGACACAGAAAGTGATTTAAACATTTTTAAGACTATGTTCATCTAAAAGTCAACTCATTAGAAAATTATAATATAAATATATCTTGTGTTAAAAACTCTTATATGACACATGAAATCTTATGACATAAGATTACTCTGACTTCTTTATACCAAATTAAGTATGCCATTCAAAAATAACACTAGAAGTTACAACCTAGGTATAAAAATAGGCCCTGGCTGGTAGCACAGTGGATAAGGTGCCAGCCTGTGAACCCAAAGGTCACTGATTTAATTCCCAGCCAGGGCACATAATCAGGTTGCAAGCCAGGTCTCCAGCCGGAGGCAGGTGAAAGGCAACCATACATTGATGTTTCTCTCCCTCTCTGCCTCTCTCTAAGAATAATAAATAAAATCTTTAAAAAAAAAGAAACATCATGTCATTATAAGGCATCCTATCCTCATGACTGTATATTAATATCACATGTGACGGATCTATTAAAAATTTACCTACAACACATACAATGTTCCACAATATTATTCCACTGGCCACTTGGTCACACACAGCAATGACCATATAGCTAACTGTCACAGTTCACACCTTACTACCTGACCAATGGAGTCTTCTCACTCTTTCTGCAGCTGTACTCCCCTCAGTTTTTCTTTCTTTTTATTTCTTTTCTTAGGGGAGAGGGCTAGAGGCGATGGTGGTGTGGTGAAGGTTAAGGCGTATATTATATGCAATTATGAGTAGAAAAGAGAACAGGGCAATTAAAATTTTAGGGATGAACATCAAGTATGGAAATTAGCAATATTATTTTAAGATGTGATTTCTCAAAAGTATGATACTGATAAAAATATGTATCTGCACACATCTAAAAATAGTTAAATAAACTTTTATCTGAAAAGCTGATTTTTCTTAGTCACTATCTTTGTTTACAGTTTCTGTGTCTTTTCCTTCTACTCATTATAAGACATACATGAAATTACACTAGATTGTGAATATTAAAATCTTTGCAAATGCCAATTCAACTCTTAATTTGCTCCTCCAATAGAGCAACATTGACCCAAATAACTTGAGGGCTGGGTTCGGTGTCTAGATTTGGCAATGCAACATTTCATGTTATTTCAGGATCATCTTAAATTCAAGTATTCTCTATCACCGTCAGCTCACGTGTGAATTTTAAGATCAGAAACTATGATCATTTTACCGTAAATAACAAAAACACTGCCAGCCCATTTACAGTCTCTATTTTTAAACTGCCTATATCTAGAAGTAACTTTGATAACAAATTTACCGAGTCCTTCAAACATGCAGTATTAATGCGGAGGAGGGGACATACATACTAAAAAACAATGGAAAATAAAGTAAGTTAAGCTTGGGTTTAGAACACAGCCAAGCACTGATACACTGATAATCAGAAGTACACAATTACTTCACAATATGCCTAAATCTCTCAGTCTAGCACTGCCATTAAAAGTCAGAAGAACCATAGTTTAAAATACAATCGGTCTTCAGTAGAAGAGACTGGCATGCAGAAATCACCAACTTTCGCTTAAGACATTTTCTTCAAAACTGAATAATATGCCAGAAATACGTTAGTTCACAAAATTAAGCTATGATTTTTTTAAACACTGGCCCGGAGCTCTATTCAAATGTTCCTGTTTTACATATAGGTCTTACGTATAGGTGTCAGCTCCATGAGGCCTTCTTCCCTCTGGGTCGTTCCTGACCTATCCCATTGACCTTTCCCACTGTCACCTGAATTCCTCCAGCTTCTGGCTCCTTTATAAAGATAAACAGCAGGTGCTCCAAACACCACTCTTCAACTATGCCCTGACACAGGTATATTCCAACCATATTATCAACTTCATAAAGCCAAAAATTAGGCCATCCTGATTGACAACACTTACTAACCAAATTACATAACATCGTCGTCAAAAAATACATCGACTGACGTTAATCACCGCAAATACAAATTCTTCAACATACAGGGGTAAAAAATGATAAAGTAACTGAAAGACCAGATTCTTTAATCGAGTAATTAAGGTTAAAACTCCTTTCTATTTTGTTTACTACACACAACTAACTCCTTAACTAGGATATGTTTGAAACTTCAACATAGCCTCAATTTTACTCTATTTTATATAAAAGTCTTTATCACCAGATACCTTGTTCAATGTATGCAATCTACCTGGGTATATGGCTTTGTAAAAAGAATTTTAAGAATCTACTTGGGTTTAGGTTTTCTTTCAACCCTATGACTTTGGACATATGTCATATTTAGCTCATTTAACATAATTACTTTCAATTTATTTTAGCATGTTTAATTCATCACAGAAACACAATTTTAAAGTAGCTCACCCTGCTTCAACCTGGCCACACTAACAAAAGCACAAATACAAAACAATGGATGGTCCAAAAACCACAGTCAACTCTCAATTATTCATACGTAGATTACCTAGTAAATTTTTAGCCTGTTTACTTCCACTATTTAATGGTATTCACTTAGGGAAAAAATGATGCTAATAATTCATACATAAGCTACTTCAATTTATTGTAGGAGAGGAAAGAATATAAAATCTCCCCAAGCCACATACAAGTAATGTTATTCAGATCATGCAATAAGCACTCTTCCACCATTATCCACATTATTCCTTATCATTCCGTGCAGGTAACTGAGAGCGGACTGTCCGGAGCATGGGGATAGTCAGAGGCACAGATACACAGGCGTGCAAACCATTCACTCACCCCACTGTGCTTTGTACGTATAGTCTTACAGGTGTCAGCTCTATTTTCAGTAGCCTGAGACCTGGGAGTGGGAGCAGGCAGCAAGTCACTGCAGAAGATCACTTAAAAGGAAATCAAGTGCTATGAAATGGCATCACTCCTACATGGATTCATTGCTGTTTATGGAAATACCTCTTACAATTTAACAGGGCTATAAATGCTTTCTCTTTAATCTTTCACTATCCCAGACACAGGCTGATATCTGAGAATCTCAAAAGCAGAAAGTGAAAGTGCTACAAACAAGTCAGGTAGTATGTTATCTTCGAGACTGGGAAACTGCTACCCCGGGGGTTAAGTCACGGCCAAGAGGCCTAGGGTTAAGGGTTCGGGGGAGCGCAACTCAGCTCTCCTGAGCCCAACAGCAAAGCTACAAGCTCACAGGCCCCGCACCCCCAACTCTCCTCCTGGCTTCAGAGGTCGAATCTTGCTAACGTTCTTCTCTTCCCCTGAGCTGAGCCCTGTCTGTCCTCCTTCCTCCACTAGGGCAAAGACTTGCATCTAACACCCCAACCTTCCACTCTTCCCCCAGTGACTTTCTTCCCTCTCACAGCCCTGGGCAGGCAGGGCACAATCAGGTCACAAGGCGAGAACCACTGAAACTTCCGCTTCAGTACCCGCTGTTCCCTCTTACACACTGACAGGGTCAATCACCTTAAACGCCAAAGAGCAAGCAGCTCATTACCAACTCTCCCAAAATGATTTCTTCATTTCATGGCTTCGTCAATTTCATTGACCCTCAGGAGTGCCAACTAAGGTGTTTTTATATCTGATCCCTTTAATACGGTATTATACCACTGCTTTCCCATCTCTCCATTCTTCCACTTGCAGGCTTCATTACAGAAGCTGGAAACGATGACCGAAAGCCAGGGAAGGAAACAGAACTAGACAAAGAACTGAAATAAGTGGGCCTGAGAAAGGCAACACAGATGTGGAGGAGTGAAGGTGGAGGCAACAAATTCCCACGGGATGATTAGGAAGTGTTTCTAGCAGTGGCGTGTGACCTAGACCTTCGACCAGGAGCCGGATCCACAGAGCTGCACCTGGGACACGAGGCACAGGAGACAACCCACGCAAGTTAAGTAAATCGCGAGTGCACCAAGCCACGTGCAAGGACAGCAGGCCCTCATCCCTGACTAAAGACAGTAAGCTCCACCAGGGGCACAAGATGATCTTCGGGAGGAAGAAGGGGGGGAGGATGGTGCCGGAGCAAGCTCCCCCAACTGGTTGAGAGGCGGGGTGCGCGAAGAGTGGGGGGGGACGACAGAAGAGAGCTACGCAGAGGGGCAGACAGAGTATGGCTACAACAGCACAAAATTTTTTTTTTGAAATAAATCATAAAAGGCCTTCAATGCCAAGCAAAGAAATTTGGGAGTCTATTCAGAGAGTGAAAATGGGCCTGTAAAGTATGCGTGTGAGTGTGTTTTGCTCTATGACCCAAGAGAAGCAGGTAGGCTTCGGGAAACGGCCCTGGCAGCCGTGCGGCAGAAAGGGCTGGAGACAGGGGGGAAAAGGAGACTTCCCGTCATCCAAATGGAGAACAGGGGTGTGCACTAGACCGATGCCAGACAGACAGGAGGAGGCTGGAGCCAGGGGATAGGTGAGGGGGAGACTGGAGAACCTGGCCACGTGAACTAAGAGGACGAGCTGTGTGCCTCTTAGGCTGAGTAAGGGGAGCTGGCGGTACCGAAAAGGTCAAAGGTCGGTGTGCTACAGGGTGCACCACTCCACACACACGACAGCTGTGAGATGATCACCCAACACAGATCAGTATGTTTTGCCAGCTCAGGGGAACATGTCTGAATAAAAATTAATTACCGTAATGATCTCAACGTATGGTTTTTGAAGCCGTGAGTGAAAAGAATGCTCAGGGAGGCAGCACCGCTGGCAGAGAAGAACAGAACCTCAGGGCTCACTTGCTTCAAGAACTCTAAGACCAGCCAGTCAAGAGAAGCAGCAGCATAGAAGTAGGAGAAGAACCAGGAGAATATTTCACAAAAGTCAAGTGAGGAAAGAGTTGTAAGAATAGCAGTAACATAGTGGCTACAGTGCATGATAACCCTGGGACCCTGGCTGAATTACCATTCTGAGTTTAGTCCCTTAGAAGTTCAAAGCCTTTATCTTCAACTGTAAAATAGGGATAATAAGAGAACCTCAAAAAGTTGTTGAAGATTAAATGAGATAATATATTTTAACATAGTGCTACTAACAGTAGACTGGGGAACTTTAAAATGCCGATGATGTTGCGTGAAGTTATTAGCACCCTAAGACACTCTTTCAGAATAGGACACCTGGCGTTGCAAGACTACAGTGGTTAAGAGAGAAAGCTGCGGAATGAGGATAAACTATTCCATCTATAGTCTACAGGAAAGCAACTGTTTTGTAATCTTTATCTTTCCACCTCTCTCATCATCATCCCTTGTCCAGTCTAGTCAGTACCTGATCCATATGAAGGATACAACATATGTTGCTAAACATGAGCAAACTGAGCCAATGGAAGGAAGGCGTAAAGAAGCAAGAAATCTTAGTTTTACAGAGACTATTAATTAACCAGTGGTAGAAGTATAAAATGCCTTTCCAGGTTAGCCTTGGGAAGGAAGAGATGCTTTCTCTGACTCAGAGAAAGAAGACAGCATGGGTAAAATATAAAAGACAAGGGAATACATATTAGATAGCTTCTACCATCTTGATAAAGAAAGAAAAGTTCTCCGCAGAGTAGGATGATTCCCAAGTCAGTACGGACTCTGAAGAAAAACCAGGTGACTGAATCCTCCAACCGCGTGTGTATATTCAGCTCCATTTGCCTCCAGCACCCAGGCCCAGCCCCGCACCATCTCTCAGGCTCTCCGAGGCCTCCTTCCTCTTTGGCTGACTGGAGACTGGACCCTTCCTAAGGTGGTGTCCCTCCAGCATCCCGTTTCCTTCCACTTTGTCCATGACTCTTCTTAGGGGAAGTCGGCCCCTCCGTGAAGCCTTCTCCTCTGTGAAACCTTCTCTGATCCTCTACCCACCAGATTCTAATCATTCTCTCCTAGAGCTACTTCTGTTTCTGAAACAGTCTGATTACTTAATGTATTGTTCCACATTGTAAACACTTCTTTATGTCTGTTCCAGTAAACTCCTAAAAAGAGAGGAACATCTTCCACATCTTTATTCCTCTGGCACCTAACTCAGCATTTAGTATACAATAGGCATTCAGTCAATGTTTGTTTTGTCTAACTGAAGTAATTAAACAACATGAGTAATCTCCCAATTAGAAGAAATGAGAAAATGAAGTTAAATGTTCAACTCATCATTCAAAAAACCTTTCTACTTTTCTAAGTATTAAACATCAACTAAGGCAATTTTTTTTTATTCTTACTAACGGAGAGATAAAAGGGTTGGATAATCAAAAAACTTAATACTTTAAAAAATAACTTGTATTCTAATCATTGTACTTGAATATAAACGTGTCCTTGTCCTCAGACTTCACTGGGAACACAATAATTAAGTTATACCAGGAAGAGCTTACAAGGAAAAACACTCTCCATCTTTTCAAGTTACTCAGTACCAGAAAGAGATGCATAACTGGACTGATCAAAGTAGACTACCTTTGCAGTAGAAGTAGCTAAGAGAGGCATTTGGGTTTCAAAATAGATTTTGGCATGCAAAACTGAGGTTATTTCATGGTATCAGAAGCAAACACCAGAGACTTTCACAAATTAAGTAGTTATCCAGATAAAACAGAAAGCCACAATTACCAGTAAATTGACTGTAAGATCTACTAGAATGAAGTTCCTAAACTAGATCAAAGTTAGTCCGTCTACAGTTTTTAACATTTTAGTACTCTCCTAGGCCTCAAGGAGCTTGCAAGCAAGGCTAGCCAAGTCATTATCACTAGGAAATTTTCTGAAGTAAGGGACAAAAATTCTAAGGTTCTATAAAATAAAATATCACGTTATCTTAAGTTCATCAATAAATTGCTCTTCGCTTCTACGTGATTTACCGTAACCTCACATTATTTTTTTAGTTGTTATATTCAAGAACTCTACTTCAGATACATTATACCCAAATTAATGTGTATCAAAAAATAAAAATTTCTGTCCCATAATTCCTTATTAGCAAGTTTATAATATTCAAAACAATTATTTGAAATATTTTAAATGTAATGTAAATAATTTTGATTTCTCAGTGTAGGAAAGCAACTAACCTTTAGCTGACATTACTCCCAAACTATCAGGTCCTGTGCTAAGCATTGGTCAGTTAATTCTCACATTCTAATAACCCTCACAGCTGAGATTACAACCCAGAACTACTTGACTTAAAAGTTCACTCTTTTCCTAAAAGAACTGCAATGACCACGATCATTATTTTATAATGAATTTTGTTAGACATCTACACAATGAGTTTCTCAGATTACACAATTAGAATGGGAGCAAACACTGCCTTACCATGAATATATACACATCAGATCACCTAAAACTTGATCTAAAACACACTGTAATCCAATCCACACACAGCTGCCCTTCAGCTGCAATCCAGTGACCCACAGTTTTCAAAATATGACTAAAGTTCTTTTAACAAGGAAATTTTTGTCAGAATAACAATTTCTTAAACAATAGTGTCACTATACAATGAATCTAATTCAGATTGCTTTTCTAGTCCAAACTTCCTTGGATTCTTTCTACAGCTCTCATATATCACCCCTCACTCTTGGTTGTATGCACATTGCTTTTGCCATCTGCTTCGACTGGCTGCATGTATTTCACTACAAATGGAAGTACATTCTGTCAAAGCAAGTAGAAATAGCATTTTCTGCACTTTTTGAATAATCTAGAAACCCCTACAGACAGAAATGTTTACTAAATGTTCAGGGAATATAGCATTTTAAATAGTAAATGTGCACAGTTATCTGTGTATCTGAATAAAATTGGTGTAAACCGAAGCTATCAGACCAAACTTGTAATGTATGTAGCTTTTACAACCCCAAACCTGGACAGCACCCAGAGAAACCACTACATATGCAGGACTTCAGCAAACTTAAAGAGCAATTGTGATTTATTTCTAGCATCACATCCAAGCAAGTTTTTAATGGACAAACTAGTTGAAAAACTAATGCTGTTTTCACATCCATCTAAAATATTCTCATATATAAATTAAATCACTAATAAACTATGCGTTATAGAACTCAAATGCTAATTTTGAGCCCTGTGGGTATTTTGCTGTATTAGGAAGTTTACTAGAAAATCTTTTCCCACATACGTCTTGTGCACATTTTTCATTTGTGTTCTACGCCATCAAGTTTCCAACCCATTATGACACAGACATCAAAAGCTTTACATCTTTAGTAATAGTCAAACCCTATCTGCAGACAAAAAATATTCCAATTTAGTGAACAAATTAGTTAACTATTTCTATGACTTAAGCTCTTCTGTATCATATTTTATAAGCGCCTCTGCCTGTAAAAGAACCTGGTTTCACCAGAAACTTAAGTCCCGGAACCTTCAGAATAAAATATTGTTACGAAAATGGACTCTGGTGGCTAAATGAAAACCAGCCTCTTCGTTCATGAAACAGGAACAAAACAGAAACAGAACAAAACAAAACAAATCAGAGGACGCGCGCTAGGCTTTAAATACCCGAGACGAGCCTCATCCTGTCGACAACACTAAGTCAAGTGCAAAACAGGGTAAAAAAAAAAAAAAAAAAGTTCAACTTTACATAGAATGTTTGCAAGGGCTTTTTTGTTTGTTTGAGCGTGTGTGCGTGTGTGCGTGTGTATGTGTGGGGGGTATGTATGTCTGGAACCTCCCAAAGTGTGTTTCAGATCGCAAGAAGGAACCCGATTCCGCACAGCCGCACCAGGTCCCACCAGAAGCTGCGGCTGGTGCGGAATGAGGCTGCTTGGCCGCGAGCAGCCCAGATGCCGTCGGCCTGAGAAGAGACAAGCCCCCGCACACAACTGCTAACCCTTCCGCACGGCAAGGTCGCCTCCAGCGCCGGACCGAGCCAGCCAGCAGGGCTCGAGCCCGGGGCCGGACCGGGTCTTTCGACACTAGCACCCGGGCGGACGCAGCTCCGAAGGTGTGACCAGCCCCACGGCCGCCGCGGAAGGTAAACAATGACCTGCGCGGGGTGCGGGGCGGCCGCCGCCGACTCCGTCCCGGCCGCGGCGACCCGCAGGCAGGAGGGCAACGCGGCGTGATGGACGCTCCGCCGCGACCGCGCTCTCGCTTTCGGTCCCGAGGTGCCGGCGCCTCGCGTGCCCAGGGCGGCGGGCGGGCAGCGAGGGCCGCGCAGGTCCCGCTGGTGCCGGGGACACGGGAAGGCAGGATGTGGTCGCTCTTCCCCCAGACATCCTCCCGCAGCCTGAGCAACAGCCGCCCCCTCCCTCCGGCGCCAGGACCCGGCTGCACCAACTCCGGGACCGGAGGGAAAACGCCGCCCCGGGGCCCCGGAGAACCCGGAGAGGGGCCGCCCGCGCCCAGCTCCCCCGGCCCCCCCGGCCCCGAGAGGCGCTCGGGCGAGGGACGCCGGCACCGCGGGGAGGGGGATGGGTCCGGGGAGGCGGCCCGGGCTCGGGTGGCCGCACCCCCGCCGGTCCCGTGCGCGATGCGCCCCTGCCGCCGGCCCCCGGCCCCGCGCCGCCCCAGCCCCGCTCCCGCGCCCCGGCCCGCGCCGCCCCGCGTTACCTCGGGTCAGATCCAACGGGACGTTCTCCTCGCCGCTGTCATTCCGCCCTGCGCGAAACAGACACACAGCCCCAGTTAGGACTCGCGGGCAGGCCGGCGGCAGCCCCGGCTCCGGCCGGCGCCCCGGCTCGCTCTCGCAGCCCAGGGCCGGCGCGGGCCGGGGCCGGGGGTGCGGGCGCCGGGCGCCGGGGGCGAGGGCTCCGGCGCGCTTACCTCGTATTCGGAGGTTCTTCAGCGAGCGGCCGCGGCCGACCGCCGCCATATTGACGGGTTTCAGTCACAACACCGGAAACCTCGCCCAGTCGCGCGAGAACCCCTTCCCCTCCCCGCGCGCCGCGCCCGCCCCCCGCGGCATCTGCCCCGCCCTCCGCGGCCGCCCGGGGCTCTGCGTGCGGATCCCGGGGCTCGACGCGGCTGGCGCCCCGGTGTCCCCTCCGCCCGCGGCCGGAGGCGGTGGCGCTGCGCCCGGCCCCACGGAGCGCGCTGGCCCGGAGGGCGCCGCCCCCACGAGGGGACCCCGCGGCGGCGACCTTGCAGCGTGGGGGTGGCCGGAGCGCGGCGCGCTGCGGGGAGGCGGGGGGGAGGCGGCCGCCTGGCCACCTGCCGAAGCCACCCTGCGGGTCCCCTGCTCGCTTTCAGGCCCCGGGATGGGATAGGCGCCCCCCGCCCCCGCCCCGTGTTCATCAATTAAACGGACTTTGACTAAGAACAAAAACGTAACTAGTTCCCCGCTAAGAGTCGCTTGGCTCCAGCCGAGTCCACGCGGAACAAAGTTTGTTTGCCACCGCGCTCTGCCCGCCGGGCGGAGCAGCCTCGCCCTCGGTCTGCCGAGCCCCGCTGGGCCGGGGCTCCCGCGGCTGGAAGCGGCGCGGAGGTTCGCGCGGGGGGCGGCCGGCGGCGGGTGGGGTTGGCCCCCGGGGCACGGGAGGCCGGGGCAGGGAGCGCTCTCCGCCGGGGCCCCGGGGCTGCCGAGGGCTGTGCCCCGGCTTTCTGGGCGTGTGGCTGCTACAGCAGCGGCTAATGTACGCGGTGTGGATTCGTATTTTTAGGGTGTGGACCCCAGCGTTGTTAACGCTGCAGAGTTTAATTCTAGAGCCTGCTTTAGCTGATTAACGTCTATACACATGGCCTCTGACCCAGCAACTTTTCCGTAAACCAGAGGGAGGATGAGCGTTTTGTTGCCTCCTATTCCTCGACTCGTGTTTTTATTCCGGAGAGTGGAAATGGGTTGAGAGTTGAATGCTTGCCTTAACCACGTCTCCTTTCCAGTGTCGAAAATGCAATGTCCGGAACAAATTATTGTACAATATATAATCAGTTGGTTGAGGAAAATGCCCGGGTTATCTCTTTGTTCCAATGCTCTTATTGCTTGAATGAATAAATAAATAAATAAATGCAAGAAAGAGCTATGTTGCAGTCATTGACAATAGTGAACAATTGGAAACAGTTAGATGCCCAAAGGTAGGATTTATGCTAATTATTGCAGTCATTGAAAATGGTGTATTAGATCCAGCATATTTAATGGGAAACACTTTTCGTGGTATTAAATCAAGCGAGAGATTACAAAATTGCCATTTTTATAAACGTTTATAATACATATCAAAAAGGCACTTTATAAAATATTTTACATAGTGTGTAGATAGAAAAAAGTTGAGGTGGTATACATCAAAATGTTAACTGATTTTTCCCCTTGGTAGTGGAATTTACATATATACAATTTTTGTTCTTGTTTGCTTATCTGTGATTTTAAAATATCCTGTAATTTACAGGGTGGGGCAAAGTAGCTTTGCAGTTGTGAGTATGCCAAACAGTTTATCTTGTATTATTATTTATTATTTATTGCATTATTTTCCATACGAACAACTGTAAACCTACTTTTGCTACAGCCTGTGTGTCGATTGTAAAATAAATAAGTTTTAAAAAGAAAAATAAAAGCAGTATGGAGTAGTATCATCAGGAAAATAAAATAGGCATACTGCTTTCTTAGCCTACTATCCTCTGTATATTCCAGATCATCTTCTTGCTAGATATGCAATCAGATATCCAATGCTGATATTGCGCTTAGATTCAGGGATATAACACATTTACTTTCTTAAAATATCTCCTGACATCACCAGCAATAATTTTAATAACAACCAACTTGCTCCCTCTTTTGTAGCTTTTAAGTCTTAGTACAAATGATTCATTCTACTTACAGCCTAGGGCAAAAATCACAAAACTTGAGGTCTGGCTAGAACATGAAAAATTTGTATTTCATCCTTCCTTGCATTACCACATTTCACAATTTCAGAAGAGTTAAGATCTATCAATGTAAATTCTATCAGATTCTTAAAATTTTTCAAACTGCTTTTCTTATACCTATCTATTCTAAATGAACTCCTTCCTAATACAATTTAACTTTATTTCCTCTTTCAGTCTCTCATGAAAGCTGAATACAGTTGATCCACTTTTATATTATTTAAGGTACAGGGGAGCCTGCATTCAATAGCCTTTCATCTTTACAACTGTATGTTCCTGTTTAAAGATCATTTTTCAATTACTCCATCTCTTCCAGTACCAAAAATAAATAAAAATCATCTCCAGTCTTACAATGAAACTAGTTGTTCCTCTGTTTCTATCCCGGTCATTTGAATGGCTGTGTTCTCCACGTTTGTTCTCAAGGGGAAAGGTGAATAGCATTTCTGGTAAAAAAAAAAAACAAAAAAAAACAATTTCTTAGTGTTTGCAAATGACACTCAACTAAGAAGCAAGAGTTTAGGTAAATTTTAGTAAGGAATACATTTCACAATGTTGTGTTTGCTTTTTAAACAATACCACTACATTGTTACAATTTCTGTTATCATTAATACTTGCCAACAACTAGCCATTCCTCTTCTTGAAACTTGTTTTTCTTCCCTTTTCCCCCCATTCCTGTTTCCTACTCAGTGTGTTTACTTCTTACTACTTCTCTAATTTTCCAGATCATTTTGATTCTAATCTGGTCATTGAGAATGTGACTTCCTCTTCTTAGTTTTCATTTCCCTACTAGGTTTCATTTTCTGTGTGAATGAATGTTTTTTTTCTCATAGTATTAGTCATTGATAAAAAATGTTATGTGAGGTTAGGTCCAGGACCACACCCCTAAGAGATAACTGCTTGATTCAGAGGATTTAACGACTTGGTTGATAGGCACTCTCTGGGTTCTCCTTTCTGTCCTACTGCACAGTTCCTATTCTAGTTTATAAACCAAATGTTGCTAGTTTCAGATGCTGTGGTAACATTGATCAGAAACAAAGTCTTGCCAAAATCTTACTTCCCTTTAGCTATCTGTCTTATTACATAGGCCACAATAATGAAGATAAAGCAAGTCAAAACCCACACAACATTTGGTCAGTCTCTCTTTTGGTGATTTCTCTTCCGAGTTAAACTACACATTTAGATGAAGGCCGTTACTATGACAGGCAAGGGGCCGGAGGCCAGGCAGTTCAGTTGGCTGTAGCCTCACCCTAATATGCCACCATTGCAGGTTCGAGCTCAGGCGCAGGGCAGTAGAAGAGGAAACCAATGAAGGTGTAGATAAGTGGAACCACAAATTGATGCGTCTCTCTCCTTCCTTTTCTCTCTCTCTAAAACCAACAATAAAAATAAGAAGAAAATGACAGGCAATGGGCTAAGTTCAGCAAATGTTACAATGCTACACAAGGTTGTTTGTAAAGATTCAGCCTTGCTCACAGCAGGAAGCAGTCCTTCAGTATTGTTCCCTTAAATTTTAATTTCACTAAATCTTTAAATTTTATATATTTTTTAATTCTGTAAGATATAAAGACCCTCTGTGAACACAGTTTTAAATGAAGAAAAGCCTACGTTTGTAAAAGAAGATACACTTACTTGTAAAATAAAATTTGGAAGGGTGTGCACTGAAATTTCCACAGTGATTATCATTGGTTGGTAGACTTTTTAGTGATATTTTTATCTTTATTTTTACCCATTTTTATGTCCTAAAACAAATTTTTACTTTGTATAACTTTTAAGGTAAATGTGTATAGAGAAATTTTGTTGGTAATCTCAAACCACAATTATATGTATTTGATTAAAATAATTTGTTAAGTAAAGGACCCATAAACATTGTTTGTTTCTGCATCTCATTAAAATAATTTGTCCACATATTCCAATATATGTATATTTATGTTTTTGTTAAATGAAACATAAAGATGAAATAAAATGGTTAAAAGTAATTTTTAATGTTATGTTACTAAGGTACAAATAAAAGCAATGGGGGGTTAAATATTCTACATTGTTTTTAAACTTTCTGATTCAATACTTTGTGATACAGAACTCAAAAGTCTAATCCAAGAAAAGTCTATTTGGTTGTTGGGATATACTAGTTAAAACCTCACAAAATACAAATTAAAAAATTAACTATTCTATCGACTGAAGTTTCTAAATCATAACACTTGTTTTATTTTTTTTTTTCAATTCTATCCATCAGTAAATATGGTTGGTTTTTTGTTTTTAATTTAACTTGGCTAATAAATGTCTATCTTTCTTAATGTCAATCTGTTTTCATAACCAACTGGAAAACATAGCATCCAGAAATTTTTACCAAATGTTTTTAAAACTCTTGATCCAAAGAATTTTTAGCAGGCTAGAAAAATCTGTTTTTAAGGTTTTTAAGTGTGTTAATACTATAGAAGCGGCATATTTTTAATTGTTTCAGAAAAATATCACAAAACTGGAAATATTTTTAAATATGTATTTTCTAAATGTTCTGTAGCACATTTATTTGGTAAGTAATGACTTTCTTTGTTCCTGTTATTTGTATTTGAAGGGAAAGGTTAATATTTTAAAAAATATCTGATGAAGCCCTGGCTGGTGGCACAGTGGGTAAGGTGCTGGCCTGCGAACCAAAGGTCGCTGGTTCGAGTCCCAGCCAGGGCACATAACCAGGTTGCAAGCCAGGTCTCTAAGCCAGCTCTGTAGCTGGAGGCAGGTGAAAAGCAACCATACATTGATGTTTCTCTCCCTCCCTCTCTCTAAAATATAAAATCTTAAAAATATATATCTCACGAGAAAACATAAGACTGGAAGCTGCCAATCATCATGAAAAAAGTTTGCTCCTAAATAAGTATGAAACATTTGCATGGTACGAAGGATTTTCATAGTCACTCCCCTTCTTTTCTCAACGTGTGTGAAAACTGAATTTTTGGAGGTAATTATTGTATGAAAATTATCACATGTACTATTTCTGTTCTGTGAATCCCTAATTTTTTAATTTCATTTAAAATGACTTTCATTGATTTTTTCATAAAACACAGCTTTTATTAAAGAAGCTGTTTATTGTTAATGATACACATTCCTTGGTACATCTTTACTTTGGTGGCACAGAAGAAAAGTAGTTATTTGTATATTTCATTGCTGAACAGGATTTAGCCAACACCCTAGACTGGGACAAGCTTAGAAGCATCTATGCTTTCATCCAACTGTTCCTCTAAGCTTCTGTAATACCTATTTGTTCAAATACTCCTGTCTTCAAACCTTCAGCTTTCCGCCCTCCTTTTCCTCTTCCCATCTTGGTTGACCAATGTGACTGCATTTTAGTTTTGTCAACAAAATTGTTTTTTGTTGTGTTTTTTTACAGCCATTTTTTTTTTTTTTTTTTTTTTTTTTTTTTTTTTTTTTTTTTTTTTTTTTTTTTTTTTTTTTTTTTTTTTTTTTTTTTTAGCATAAGCAGGAAATGATGCTACATTCCCCTTGATATGTATGGTTTGTTACTAAAACGAAGTCTCTTTTGTGCAAAGCAACTGATTCAATACTGCATGATTTCCAACATAATCTGCTAAATAGAAAGCTTTATGTTGTGGTTAGCTTACATCTCATGGAGCAATAATATATGCTTAGAGTTAAGTAATAGTAAAGAGTAATGTACATAAATTCATATTTCACATAACCTAATCTCAATTTTTTTAATGTGGCTGACATTGGGTCATCTGATTAAATTATTGTTGCTTTCTTTTTAGTTTGTAATGATTTTGATAATGTGCTAATACCACAGGTAGAAGCATCTGATCTTTCATATTTTAAAATCTTGTGCTTGTGCTTTCATTATTTATGTGACATACATGCAGTTTTGTTTTGTTTTGTTTGTTTGTTCGCAAGGCTCTCTTTAAGCTGTGCGTGCACTTTAAAAGGATACTTTAAAAATACTCCTTAAATTCACTTTCCTGGACATAATATATGGCCTTGTGCCCAAGCAGGAAGGACTCCTGAGGGAGAGCTGTGAACTCCTCCAAGCTTCAGAATTTCCAGGCTTCCCTCAGGTCACCTTATCTGACTCAAACCAATTTAACCTACTGACCAAGTGACAGTGCCGTTGTTCATCTGCATAATAAATACCATTACACAGATGAACAATATCTTTCATTCTTTCTTTTCTTTTCTTTTTTTTTGGCTAAAACACATCCCAAACTCCTCCATCAAAAAACCACAAAACACAACAGTCTTTAAAAGTAAAGGGACATTGAGCAAATAGAAAACTAGAAAAGCAGAGCTATCCAGTGGACACATGCATACCTGGGATCTGAAGACAAAACCAGTACCAGAAGGTAGAAAAAAGGCAGAATGTGAGATTTCTACATGAAGCCCAGGATTCTAGAAGTGGACCAAAGCTGACCCAGCTTGGTAGTGACCCCTGGCTTCTAGCAGTAGCAGTTTTAAACCCTTTCTGGAGACCCGTCCTAGGCTCTTCACAAATTACCATGAAACAAATGAGAGCTAATGTTCAAACAACATCTAACTCATTGGAAAAAGTCACCAGGAGTAATAACAAAAAATAAAAATAAGTATAATTATATCTCATAAACCTCAGCTTTTGATGATAAGAAACAATATGTAAAATGACCTTTGAAATGAAGACATATTTCTCAACCACTTTCCCATTGTGAAGCAGTGCCTGATTGATGAAAACTATGAAAACACATCCAAAATTGGAATGACTTATAAGCAAGATACATACAAAGGAGAACCTTCCCAAGCATATAATAGTCAAATACCAAAGATAAAGAAGAAAAAGAAAAGTAATCAGAGAAGAGGACAAAAGGCCAATTAACTATAGGTGACAACCATAAGAATCATTGATGACTTCTGGTCAGAAACAATGCAAGCCCAAATTCAATTAAATGACATCTTTAAAGTGAAAAAAGAAAGAAATATCTATAATCTAGAATTCTATCTCTTGTAAAATCAAATTCCAAAAGGGAAAGTGAAATGAAACATGTTCAGATTTTTTAAATTTGAAAGAATTTGTCATGAGCAGATGTGTTCTATGATAAATGTTAAAGGAAGTCTTGCAGTCTTAAGGAAAATAATACCAGATGGAAATTCAGATTTACACAAAGGACAAAAAATGCTTTGGTTTATATGCAAGTAAATAAAATGGTCAATGTACCAGTAGATTAAAAAAAAAAAAGGTTTTTTAAAGATAATTTCTCATTTAAAACAAAGGCAATAATGTATTGTAGAAGAAAAATATATAGAAAATTGGACTGTTATAAGGTTCTCATTATATATGAAATAGTGCAATGTTAGTTCAAGGTATATATGATGATTAGTTAAGTTTATTATACAAATAGCTACAAATAAGAGGTTGCTGCCCCCTCATGTTAAATATTATATTAAAAGTCAGTTAATTATATACTCTTTGATTTTAAAACTCATTACAAAGCTGCAGTCATTAAGACAGTGTGGTATTGCAATAAGGAGAGCCGAAAACAAGAAGCAGAAGCTGATAAACTGTAAGATAAAAGAGACAAGCGCACAACCATAGTTGAAGACTTCCTCTCCTTTCTCAATAATCAGTAGATCAAATAAACAGAACAATCAGTCAGTGTATAGAAGACCTGAACAATACTTGCAACTGCTTTACCTAATTGACATTTACAGAACAATCCACTCAACAACAAAATACCCATGTTTTTATTTTTATGTTTTTAAAAAGTATTTATTGATTTAAGAGAGAAATATTTATTGGTTGTTCCTCTTATTATATGTATTTCTTGTTTGATTCTTGTGCCCTTAGGGTATCAGGACTATGCTCTAACTGAGCTACCTATTATTTTCCAGAGGGGGGAAAAAAATATATATATATATATGAATATAAATATTCATATATATATATATATATATATAAAGATAGACCACAGTCTGGGCCATAAAACAAATTTTTACAAATTTGAAAAACTGAAATCATATAAAGCTTGTTCTTGGATCTCAGCAAAATCAAACCAGAAATCAGTAACACATGGAGATCTAGAAAATTTCTAAGCATTGAGAAATTAAACAGCAAATGTCATATTCCTAAGTAATCCATAGGATAAAGTGGAAATCAATGATTACTTAAAATGTATTTTGAATTCAATAAAAATGAAAACATACCAAAATTGTTGGCATGGAGCTAAAGCAGGAAAATAAATGGCATTAAATATATACATATTTAATGTTATTTAATATATATATTAAAGGTCCCAATCAATGGTTTTAGCTTCTTTCTCGAGATATTAGGGAAAGTACAACAAAGTAAACCCAAAGCAAAAAAGTCAATTAAAAAGATAAGTGCAGAAATTATCAGGAAACACGGAGAAAAACACTGAAATCAAAAGCCGTTTCTTTGAAGTAAACAATGGACAAAGCTCTAGCCAGAATGATCAAGGAAAAAGAGAGATACTACGAACTGCAAACACCTAAATTGAAAGACAGAACATTATTATGGAACCTACAGATAGTTATAGTATATAAAGGGATTAACAACTTAATGCCAATAAATTAAACAGCTTAGAAGAAATGGATCCATTCCTTTAAAAATTCGTGAAGCTATTTTGTATGTAATAATATCAAAATAATTCTAAAGTTTATGTGGAAAGGTGAAACACCTAGAATAGCCTAAACAATACGGAAGAGGAACTAAGTTGGAGAACTCACACTACCTAATTTCAAGATTTACTATAAAGCAACAGCTAAAACGGTAATTTTAGAGACATGTAAATTAATAGTTATCTATATCTAGATATCTACATCTAATCCGTAGGTATATCTATCTGTTTTCAATTAATTTAGACAAAGGTGCAAAAACAATGTAGAAATGATAGTCTTTTCAACAAATGGTGTTAGACTTTGTGAAGTATTCAGAAAAGATATAAATATAATCTACTAGAGAAGAGCAATAAAATATAGAACTTGCACATGAGTGGGGTAGGGTTATACATGGACATATGCTTTACTCAATGGTAAATTTACCAGTTAAAAAAATCCAACTCTATGCTGTTTATTAAACATACATTAAAATTATTTTAAAGTTGAAAATTTGAGGTAATAAGAATAATTTGTTGTAATAATAACAGAAAAACATGGACTTCAGCAGAAAAACAGAAATTGTGGTTTTTTCATTCAATGAAATGATGTACATTTCCCAAAATAATGAGTGACAAAAGCAAGTTGCAGGAAAGTATGTTGCATATACTAGTTACATCAAATTTTAAAGAGTGGAAAATAATCCTCGAAAAACTGTCAAGGACACATATATATGTAATGAAATGCATGGGAATGTTAACACCAAAATCAGATGCTGGTGGTCTTTGAGAAGAAGCAAAGGAACAATCTGTAGTACACTAGAAGCTTCAAATGTATTAATATTTTATTTAATAAATTCATTTTTAAAGGGTGACAGAGAGATGGAAAACCGCTATTCTATCATTTATAAACTTAAACATTGGATATTCAATGAAATTGATCTATAGATACTAAGAAAGCTTAGAGGCAATTTATGATGAACAAGAATCTGTCATTAACTTATGTCAAGTCACAAAATTGTTCACTCACCTTATATGCCAAGTGAGGTTCCAATGGTTTTAGATTGTTCGTAAAACTCACGTCAACGCTCAAGGGATAAACATTTATTATCTTTTGACAGCAAAGTTATTAAAAATAAATCTTTCCTGAGTTCTAAAGGCAAAATTGAAGGCTGAATTCCTTCTTTTGATGTAATAAATCTTAACCTCATACAAACCACTGCAATAGATCCCTACCATTGACTACGTTGAAGAGTAAATCCTACCCTGAATACATAAGCTCTGGTATATTTGGTGGGGGGACAATTATAATGTCTTGCCATTATTTTTTCCTGAAGTTATTGTAGACTATATAGCTCGTAGTTTTAAAATTTACCCAGCATTAATTACATTGATTTTTTTTAAGTCTTATAATTCCCTCTCTTGAAGCTGGGCTCCTTACCTTTCTTCAACACTAACATTTCTGATTGTCATCTGCATCTTAATGGAAAAGGAACCAACAATTTTCCTAATTTCTAGATTCTTTGCGTCTCATTGATAATTTTTATGCTCTTCTTGTTTTCGTTTTTTTTTTTTTTTTTTTATATTTAGAGAGATTAGGAAGCAGTGTGTATCATATATCCATGGAAAGCAGGATAGCACAATAATGAAGATTTGGGGCATTGAGTATAAACCTAATATTGGCCGTGTAACTTGGGTGAAGCATTATTGTCACTAAGCCTCATTTATTCATAGTAAAATGAGCCTGACATGATGGGATCGACATAGATTTATATGGGATATGGCCCATAAACACCTAGTGCAGCGTCTAGTATACAGTAAGCCCTCAAACAGAGCCAATGGATGGTAAAGATGACGTTGACAATGCCACATTTATATGGAATTAACTTAAATCCTGAGACTGGACTTTTTTAAACAATTTGAATAAAGGAGGAAAAGAGAGAATAGTAAGTAGGTTTATCTCGAACAGTCACCTTTTAGCTGCCTTTCAACCTACACGCCCAGGGTAAATGTGGTTACTTGAGTGATGAAGCAGCTGAAAAGATGCTGACAGGACCCCAACAGGCCCGGACAACCCCTCATGATGTGAGGAGGCCCGGTTTAAGGGTTGGTGCAAACAAGAGTACGTCTCTTCCTATTTGAAGTGAGAACCACTGGTTCCACAGAACGTTCACTTCTGAACTGTCCCTGGGAACTCACTGGCAGGCGCGTCCATTGCTCAGTGGCTGTAAGAATTGGGTGCTAGGACCCATAGTTGCACCTGACCCCAGAGAATTGTCCTCAGACCAAAGGAGCAATGATGCTCAGATATGCCTAGTGTCTGAGGTTAAGGTTGGAGGAGGGGGAAGTGCCTGGCAGCCATGGCTGCCCTGGGGGAGGGGGGCACAATTCAGTGAAGCCATTCTGGCTTTAGTGTTTCCTTCTAGAATCCGGCTGACCTTGGGCTGCAGTTAGATCTACATCTTGGCCCAACTGCTTTCCTTGCGCTACCGTCCTTACCTACTCCTTTCTTTTTTTTAATTTGATTTTCATTGTTGTTGTATTACATCCATCCCCTTCCCCACCCACCCACTCCCCACCAAAGGCAATCCCGCTAGTTGTCCATGTCCGTGGTTCTTCCAGACTAGTTTCTTGACTTTACTCCCTCCTTACAGGTGTCCCTTGGGTGAGCCAGCCCCTCAACCAAACCCTCACCCAAGGAATCCCATCTGGAGCTCTACTTTTGGGAACTCAACCAAAGAAAACTTTCTAGTACGTCTGCTACAGCTGTCTTCGGAAGAGGTGTTTGTTGTTTCTTTTAGATGGATGCATAAAAACTTTTACATGACCTTGACTAGTATGTGGTTTTGATTTGTAGTCCTGTGCAATTATTTCGTTCTTGGAGGTTAGTAACCATCATAGCTTGGCGGATTGCTTTTATAGCTGTACCTATTAAGGAAAGAAACCAACCAGCAATTCTGGTCCACTGCAGTATGTGGGTGGCAACAGCATTTTACTGCTCTTCTCAACGTAGCTTCTACCGTTCAGGTTGGAGCGCTGACAAGCATATCATATTAGCTCAAATACAATAGCCTAAATTTCATTGTAACTTAAACACTTCAGTACTGTTGCTGGAAACGTGGAGAGTCAAGGTTTGGCAAATGCCAAACCACAACTTGACTTTGAATTTGTTTTGTTCCCATGGCATTTGCAACAGATCAGATGTTGAGGAGTCTGTGTGTGGCAGTATTCGTTTTCACGATTGTGTTCTTAACAGACCTTTCAGTGGCATCTGGTGCTACTAACAGAAATGGAATTTGGGTGTCATAGGCACTGAGTAAGTTTTTCCCATCACTCACCCAGACAAAAAGACTCTTCATTATTGGCAAGTTGGATCGCTACAGAGTGACCTGTGCTTCATCTGATGCATTTCCTATTATATAAATGGCTGATTTTGCAGACTCACCACATGAGTCAAACCTGACCTACAGGGGTAATTTGTTGGGTCTGAATAGTTCCTTTCAGAAAATTGAATGAACTGGAAAAAAGTAGAAATCATATATATCAACCTTGATAATCAGCTTCTTTCGAAAGACTGAAGACTCCATCAATGTCGGACCCACAGCCCATCGGAGGTAAGGTCCTACTGTCAGTCGGTAGGGCCCAGATGGGAAACTAGTAGCAAGCTCAAGTCAGAAAACATGAGAACGGTTTGCAGATGTGTGGTTGGTGTGTAGGGAAGCCACATGGTAAGGAGCAGTCCCCTGCAGCTGGTCACCTCAGGGACTGGTTGCAGGCCCAGACCAAACAGAGAGAAGGATAAGACCTGGAACCCCGAGAGCCAGCACAAGGTGAAGCAGCCTGTCTGTCTGATGGAGCTGTGGCCTTGGGGGAAGAACACAACCCCTCATGAGGGGACCTCACGGAGGAAGCTGGAGCAATAACATCCAAATCTCACTCTCCTGTCTTCTGACTGCTGGCCAGTACTCCCCGTTGGCAAGATGAAACTGGAAGCTCTGAGCCAAGGCTGCCAGATGAGGCAGCCTATCACGGTTAGTCTGGGGGACACAGAGCAGAATGGAGAAGGCTGGAGAGGGGGACCTAGGGGCCACGGCGAAAGTGGCCTGCCTGAGCCACTCAGTCCTGCGCACAGAACTTACATTCTACTGCTGTCGCGACCCCCACCGTTCTCTATGGCGCCTGCCTCAAAGCTACACATTATTCGCCTTTTACCTCTTATCACCCAGTTGGCACTATGATGTGTCTTGCAGGAAAGAATCATTTCTCTACCAATGTCTGAAAGTGAGCAAGAAAAAACCAGAAGAAGAACAAATTCTTCAAGAAAAACTGACGAAAATATGTCATATACCACATATTTTCTTGTAAAAATATTACTCTGTGTTTAATATATAATAAACTATAGCTTGGTGGGCATAGCCTTCTCTGTATATCTACATCTATAGCTGTATCTATTTGATGACTGTCCCCTTCCAGCGTAGTTGCTGGAAATACCAAATACAAAATGATGTGCCACAGTGGAACTTAATCCTCAAATGTAGAAGCCAGACCCAGCACAGCCATTACTTTTATTTATTACTTAAAATTGTTTGTTGTGTTTGACCTTATGTGTTTCTCTGTTGCCCTCCAATATCAACTGGCAGATAACTGGGACTCAGAGACAGTTTATTGTCCTCGAAGTTATGCTCATCTCAATCTGATCCCATTGCATTGACATATTCCAAGTGTCTGATAGCAAACCAGCAAGCAGGGTGATGATAATGGCTAACCTGTGTCAGGCACTGTGCTAAGTGCTTAGGTACATACAACCCTGCAAAGTAGGTACTTTCATATTTTATAGATCCTCAGTCTTAGCAAAGTTTAGACTCTTGTTTAAGGTGACATAACTTAGCTGGTAATCCGATTACAGGGGTCAGAAGAAATGCACATAGTCACTAAAATGAACCTTTAAAAATGTGGCCCAATTGGGACAATATAGGCAGCATCAGCAGGTATTTCAAAGTAGTAGTAATAATAATAATAATAATAGTAATAATAATGTGGTGATATTTGAGCCTGTATGATGTGTCCAGTACAATGCTTAGCATTTCGCAGATGGAATAAGAAATAAATAAGAAAAATTGCATCCCTATCTTTTCCAGAAATTTAGAGCTTTAATTATTCCTCATCTCTCTTACATTTGCATCTTTCCCTCCCTCTCAACTAGATACTTCTCCTTAGCTTTTTAATTAGCTTGAGTCTTTTCTGTCTTAGAAGACAAACTATTCTACAAAACAAATTAAAAAAACAACAACAAAGAACACTTTTTAAATTTTCCTACCTGTCTATCACTTATATCATGTTTCTAAGTTTTATGCTGTAATCTGAAAGAGGTGTTCATACATCTGTCTCAGTGTTCTCAGCTTCCATTTGATTTGTGGACATGAACTGCCACACCCCCTTTAAAAAAGGGGTGAACTGCTATGTGCAGCTGGACCCTATCAGCTGTCTGCTCCATCAGGGTTTGTCTCAGCTTCGGTCACCTGGCACCAGGTCATGCTCTTTCCAGGTGGCCCAGTATGGCTGTAAGGAAGGTCGGGGTCAAAGGGCTGGCCATTTGGGCCCAAATGTCGGTATCTCTGAAGGGTAGCACTTACCCCCAAGGTTCTCATCTGGTTGGCTGGAGATATTTAGTGGATAAACACTTAATTCATATTAGAGTTCATTAAACATTGATTTAAAAAATCTTCCCCCAAAGATTCTGATCCAGTTGATCTGAGAAGGAAGATGGGTATTTTTACAGATGAACTCTGCGGCTGTGCTGTGTTCAGGGCAGATCTACTGGAAAGCAAGACACCAAGATGGGCTGAAAATATACTGATTTTTCATGTGTGTGAGAGGAAATGGGGAGAAATCTGGGAAAAGTGGCTGGAACTTCCAGAGAGCAAGGTTGGTGTGACCGCAGTGAAGGGAAGGAGGGTTGGGGAGCAGTGCCTCAGAGTGCCATTCAGGATGCAGGGTTGGACCGCTTAGCAAGGCTGCTGGGTGGTTTTTAAAGCAAGGCCACCACCCCCTGAGCACGCCTGGACCTTTCAGGACAGGCCAGTCGGGCCCTGTCATTGGCTGCGCAGGTGCAGGCTAGGGGAGGCTTGGCATTGGCGCAACTGGTGACGGGTTTCAGGGGGTGGAAGCTGCAGTCTTTGGTCAGGGAGGCTCCCCATAGTTGGGGGTCTCTAAGGTACATTCTCCCTACAATTTTAAGACAGTGGGATGAGAAAAGGAAGATAGAAATGGGCTGTAGTTGGGGAGTTATTTGG
This sequence comes from Noctilio leporinus, assembly GCA_004026585.1. NCBI lineage: Eukaryota > Metazoa > Chordata > Mammalia > Chiroptera > Noctilionidae > Noctilio > Noctilio leporinus. Next base: position 144,330 of record PVIW01001746.1, on the reverse strand, counting down.
ATTCAAGGCAAGGTTTCCTGCTGTGTTTTGAGTGGGAAAGACTTACATATATTTGTAAGCCAGAGGAGGGCATCTGCACAGGGGGAGAAGTCAAAGGTGAAGGAGAGAAAAGGGGTGTACGTATGTGAGAGAGAGAGAGAGAGAGAGAGAGAGAGAGAGAGAGAGAGAGAGAGCATGCATTAACTGTGGAGGAAGAACACTACAGAGCAGGCAGGTGGAAGATGGGGAGGGGGGAGCTTGTGGCTTTGAATCTGAGAAGTGACATCTTTGCTAAGCTAGTGTTTGGATATGGGGTTGGGGTTGAATGTCATTGGAAGTTGAAGGAAATTGCACTTGGTCATCTCAATTTTCACCACGAAATAGGAGATGAACCATCAGGAGCCCTGGCGAAAGGTGTGATCTGGAACTAGAGGCTGAGGCTAAAAGAGGTAATGAAGGAATCAGATGTGACATCCAGTTACAGGAGAGAAAGGCTGAAGATATTACTTGTGTGTTGCTCTTCTCATATGACAAAATGCCATATATCAAACTATAACAAAGGATATTTAGTATATTAAAATTAATACTTCCAATATTTATTTTTTATGAAGGTAATTCTCCGTTACATAAATCTTTCATAGGTGTGTGTATGTCTTGGTTGTATAAACCCAAACTCTAAAATATTCCCTTGATCTAATTTGGAATTTTAAAAATGAATACTCTATTGAATTTATTCTATTCTCAATCAGAAAAAAATAACTGGAAATATACTGGCAGAGTATTAAGTACAGTTGTTATCAAATTTAACAAACAAAAAACATTCTGAACTTTGGGATTTTATCTGGTGAATTCATCATGGGAGCATAGAGTCGTTGCCCTATCAAAAAGTAGACATCGAAGTATTTCATAATCGGCAGGGATCTTTGAGATTGGTGGCTTCTCATGTGGGGCTTCCCACTTCCAGACCTATAAGCTGAGCAACAGAAGATGATGATCTATTTTCAAATGTCAGTGTATCTAATGGAAATCCCACTTCACCCATGCAAAGGCTTTCCTTTACAATCCTTCGAAATGATTTCATTCATTGGGGCCACTCTTCAGAAGCTATTTCCTTGGGTGTTAGGGTTTTGTATTTTGTATCATGGTATTTCATGTTCTTAGCATGTGGGACCCCAGGGCTTCCCATTTTGTTTCCTGGCTATGTTGGGAAGAGGCTGTATCACTGGAGCGCCCTAACACGAACAGCAGGATTTGCTGGTTTGCACTCCCTCTGCTGGACAGCTTTCCAGGAAAGTGGTTTTGAAAGAGCTCCAAGTTCGTGGGAAGATTGTGGGTTACTGTTAAGCTGATTAACGTTGAAAAAGAGCTCCACAGAGGTAATTGAAAAACAAAAACACAACTTTTTTTTTCTTTAAGTCTTCGTAGTAAAGAAATACCATAAAAGGGTGATTTCAAAGCCCCAATTTCATTCTGCGTAATTTTAGGGGAATCCTCATTCATTTCTAACCCAGTCACAACACACTCTAAACAGAATATAGAATTAATCACCTGTTAGTATATGAATCTGCAAAAACAAAACTTCTTTTTCCATTCTTTAGTCTTAGTCTTAGGTGTGCATACCCAAATGCTTACGTTCTTATGAAATAATTGACACATATTCACAATTAACAAATAGGGACAAACTTTACACAGAAGTTTGTTACCAGTATAATTTTTGAAAAAAACATTTCACCCACCAGCAAGAGAGAAGGCACAGTTAAAATCGGAGGTACCAACAATAGTTTTCTTCTTGTGGCTGTTTTAAAATCCCGTTTCTATATTTCTTGATGGCATGAAATCTTATCTTTCTTTAGACAACACAGTCATTTCTTCTTAAATAATTGTTTTTGAGAAGGGGGAATGCTACTGATGCTCTAAAAAAGCATCCTTATAATTTCAGCTGAGAAAGAAATAGGTTATTTAATAATTCTTACATCTCATTGATGCAATCTTCCCAGATGTTGATTAAGGAGAGAGATCATTTTCTAAGTTCATAATGTCAAAACTTCACCAAGATAATCATAATTTTATAACAAATGATAACAAGTAGTTTTGTGCATTCATGTTCTATGATGACCAATAACGTGCCAAACTAAAACCCAGACTTCATATTGACATCAAGTGACCAAAGCTGAGAGTTAGTCATTGTCATAGATGCAACCTGAAAGAAAAAAAATACAAATTAAAATAACGTCATGCAAACATGTAACCTCTGGGTATTCTAAGGTTGATTCTTACACTCCTGGTTTAGGGTTTTAAAAAGTAGAAGGTCATATATCTGTTGAACTTCTATTGCTCAGTATTCAATTCCAATAAAGTTTATGTACAAATTTATTCTCTATCAAAATGAAGCGCAGAATCATTTTATTTTATTTGGCACTGAGTTAAATGTACTTTGCGGTAGTTATTCTGAATGAAGTTGAAAATACTAAATATCAGTAAGAATAAGTTTAAAAGGAAATCAAAGGTAACATGATTAACACTATGGTTCATGCCAGTTGAGATTAAATATTTAGACCATGATTTGGGAATATATAATGCTTAGGGAATACTATGAAATAAGTACCACATGCACACATTTTTTTGTGTGAAAAAGCAGTTGGGCAAAGTTGTGGGTTGACAGTGTAATAAAAAATCTCACCAAATATTTTCATACTTCTGTTTTCAAAGAAAATAAATGAGATTTTTTTTCTTGATTTCCAGTCATGTGTAAAAATAATTTTTTTTCATTATATGAGCACATTTACCTTTTCTAACATTTTCAAATGATTCAAATTCTGATCGGCTTGGAAGGGTCTAATTAATCCAGCAAGCTACTTTGAGTATTTGTAAGAACAGCAAATTCTCTTTCTGTTCTCTGTGCCTGGTGCCATGGGAGACTTACCATCAGCAATATCATCATAGATTTCTCCATCACTGTAAGTGTAGAAAATAAATTTTATTTTAAATAAAATGTTTTTTTGATGTTGAAACAATATTTAGAATAACAGGTTATTACTATGATTTTATACGACACAGGCATTTAAAAATGAGAGGTTACATGTATTTATAAGTGGGGAGAAATTTCATTTTCATCTGCATCTTAATGGAAATGGGCCTTAAGAGCACAGACCATGCCTTACTCATCATTGGACCCAGCAGTGGGCCCAGCACACAGCTGAGCTTGGGAGGAAGTATTTTTCCTGAACCAAACAAACTGACAAATCATGGAGCATTAGAACCATGGGGGGAACTATTAATGGATTCATTACACCTGTTTATGTCAGGGTTGTACTGCACTTGAATATCAAATGTTAAATGAAATACAATAATATTTGATATAGAAAATGGATGCATCACTTTTGCATGTTTCTAACTATAATTTACAAATATTAATTATAAAATATATAAACATTAGTTGTAAAATAAGTAGCCAAGATCCAGTTAGTACAGTGATTCTTAAATTTCTAAACGTATTTTTGGTGATAGGCAGCATCCGTAGTAGTAGTTCTGGTTATTTTTACATATTTTAGATTTGCCCTGGCCCTAAATCTTTGCGAAATAGCCTATCCTACTTAGACTGAGTGCGTTATGTCCCAGGAGATATAAATAGGAATAAGATACAAGCTCTGATCTCAAGAAGCTTACAATCTAATGGAGGAGAAAATGATATACACGTACAAATAGAAAGTATTACACATATTAATTGAGCCTTGGAATGTAGGATGCAGTTTCAAAATCCAGAAATGTAAGGTAACTTTGTACGTAGATCAGACCCATGTTGGGTGCCAGCACTAGCCCTGTTCTTTTGTCACAGAGCAGCAGCAAGCCCTTCAGACTGCTGCCAACCGCGGCAGACGCTCTGAGTTCCCTACGTCCTCTGTCTGGACCCCTTCTCTGAGATTGAGGGAGGCTTTGGCTAATGGAAGTCTGATACAAATGCAAAGTGGACAGATTTTCTTATTACTCATTCAAAACAATCATGAAGTATTCATTTTTCTGAATTCCTTCATAACCGCTGGGAAAGATGTCCTGTTATTTACCACCCATTCTTTCTTTGAAATTTCTGTCTTTCATAGAATCAAACCTATTGAGAAGTCCCAAGCCAGCATCATGATTAATGCTCTGAAGAAGATAAAAGTATGATCAATATTTTTCTTTTGACTCTATACTAGTTGGCAGACAGAGCCCTTAACATTGATTTGTCTCTTTCTGACTGGTGTCAAGTTGTTTATGGATACAGTTTGTGATTCCTTGATTTTTTTTTATGCTAAATTCTGTATATCTCACATAACTTGATAATGAAGTTTTGTTCTAGCACTGGTTTACTTGGAACAGAATCTCATAATGTTTTGGGGAACTCTAATAGCACACTACTACCAGACTGTGACAATGTCTTATTCATAAGAATAGAAGAATCATTGACTACTATCTCTTTCCTGGCATGTCTCCAAAAAAGACAACTTAATACTCTACTATATCTGGTTTGAGTAAAGAAAAGCCATCCATTAAAAGCTAGACTCTAAACTGTAAATAGGTGACATTAGCACCTAATCTGTAGACAGACAGTAATTGGCCTTTGATAATCCGTTCAACCAACTACATTAATCAGTAAGTGAAATGCAAAGTATTAATGAATGAAAGGGTTAATGGCTTTGATCTGTTGGTCTCCAGTGTTTGCAATGTCTGTCTCCAATGCATGTATACTACTATGAACTGTAGAATGATGAATGAGAAGGGTTTCTTATTTATTTAAAGTGACACTTCATGAAAACCTTCACTTTATTATGGGTACTGACATTCTTAAGATGTTAGTATGAGCCCTGGCTGGTGGCACAGTAGATAAGGCACTGGCCTGTGAACCCAAAGGTTGCTGGTTCGATTCCCCAGCCTGGGCAACATAATCAGGTTGCACACCAGGTCTCCAGCCAGATCCTTAGCTGGAGGCAGGTGAATGGCAACCATACACTGATGTCTCTCTCCCTCTCTGCCTCTCTCTCTTCCCCTCTATCTGAAAAATAATAAATAAAATCTTTAAAAAAAACCCAACATGTTAGTATGGCATATTATTTTAAAATGTAGATCAGTAGATCATATTATTTAAATGATATTAAGAATCTTTCCTGAAGCAAAGCATAAATTTTTTACAAGTATTGTAGGAGAAGAAAATGGGCTTACTTGTCCACCAAGTTACTCCGAAGAACATAACCATCTATGGAAGAAAATGGAAATGAATTTTATTAGTAGTACAGACTTGAAAAATCTTTACTATTTCTTTAATATAACACGATATATTAAATAATTGTATCGGTCTTCAAATATGACCCATTTTTCTTGTGCCCACTTCCTTTTCCAACTTTTCTCTTTCTCTCCTACATGTCTCTTTTCCTCCATTGACAACACTTCCTCCTTTCCCCTTTAAATGATTTTTTTTTTTTTTTCACTTCTCTAAACTACTGTAGGTTGTAGTACAAGGTTCTTTGAAATTTTCATCTATTTTCTAAGGTGACACCCATGTGACCCATTTTAGGAAGAATTTAGTGAGCATAGTTACTTTAATTACAAAAGTGGTTCACAGGTCGGTATTTTAAATAGCACCACATCTAAGAATGAACCCTTCAAGTTTTACAATATTGGGCAGAATCAGGACTGCTCTCCAACACCAGCTATCGAGAGGCTACCTGGGGGAATGTGCTTTCAAAATGGTCTCAATCGGCTCTTGGACATTCAGTATGGAAGCTCTTCCTCTAAAGCTTTTGCCGTTTGGCAGTCTCAAGAGTTGCATTTTCATTTTTAATTGGACAAATCATGACAGAAGAACACGTGCAAGGGATTCTAGTAATTCCCTGGATAAGTAGGAAATACACTGTATTTTACACCAGAAAGCAAAAACAAAATTTTGAGCACCTTACGTTTGCCCCTCATCATGTAAAACCCTCTCAGAAAAAATATGGACCATTTTCCTCATAGCATGCTGGCATCTAATTAATATTACTGACCTTTGAAATGATTAGTTTTGTGTTGCTGCCTATACTCTGGTGTATGTTGGAGATCGGCATCATCTATTGCCTTGTCAATACACCCTCTAAATCGCATATTTCACTGAGTTAGTCTATTGGCCTTGATCCACTTAAGGTATAGTTCGGGTTCTCAATCAGTGTAAATGTGTAAAAATTATAAACCAGGAAGCTCATAAAGTGTAGATTTATACAAGTGATAATGAACTTACTGAAACACACTGGTGTCATATTATTATCGATTTAACATGTAAAAACATATTTTAAAAAAGTTAGAATTATACAGCTGAAATTGTATATTAAAACTTGAGAAAACAAACTTCCCCTTGAAATATTCCAGGGTCCATAAACTTCACCAAAATATTTTATCAAGAAATTCACCATCTTCAAATAAAACATGTTTATAAAAATCATACTGGAAAAAGAAGTAATCAAGGTTATCTTTGAATTCCTGTGGTATGGAAGTCAATGAACCATGTTTCAAAATGATAAAAACACAGTAAAGTAATCTTTTATTTAGAGTATGAAAAATTAAACCATCATATACCTTCTTTTTTATTCCGGTCAAAGCAAAAGTTATTCATGTAGGAATATCTAAAATTAATGCTTATCATCCTGGGGTAAATCTTTGATATCACAGTTCTCTCATTCATTTCATGTTAAGAGACTTTAAACAATTAAGGTATATGTTATAATTTAACACAATTATATGTGTGTCTCTCACAAGGGGACATTGATGCAGATAACAAGGTGTAAGAATAAACTGGTGCTGTGTCAGGATCCAATGACCGGAATCGGTCTTTACCTGTACCTACATCTGGGGCCAAAATGAAATGTGAATAGTTCTCTATGGACAGTAAAAATCACAAACTTGTTTTAGTTAAAATTTGTGGTTTTATTTTCATTTTGAATTTTCTCTTAAAATTGGAAAAAAAATACCACTATAAGTGTTCCCATGATACATTCATGTTGAAGTTAAAAATTTTTAAATGATGACATATATGCACTGAAGCTTTTAGCGATTATGTCAATCTCATTGTGAGTTGTTGGGGTTTATTGACTCTCTGAACTAAGCTTAAAAGGCAGAAAGTTAGAGAAATGTATAAGGAATTATAAAGTGTTGTAAGAGACTGTAAGTATTCTAGCATCAAATATATTTCTGGTTTAAAAAAAACTTTAGAAGATTAAGAGTAACAAAGATAAAGAGAATATATCATGATTTTGGAAACGAGTGGTTTTCATTTTCCTGTGCTGTTAGGTAATCTACTTTTTAAAACTCAATTATGCAAAAATTGTGTAGACCTGAAAAAAAAAACACTATCTGTAATTGAACACTAAAACAGTCCTTTACACGCCAAAGTTGATAACTTGTGATATGCATCTTAATGATCTAACTTCACAAAATAAATTACGTAAAATATGTTCTTTTAGATTCTTAAAGCCCTATTGCATTTCCTCCTACATTTTGCCTGTTCGAGAATTCTAAAGAACAGCTTTCTCTCATTGAATGCTCCATTTCCATTGCTGTTGTAATTTTGATAGATAAATATCAATGATTATGAATATTTTTAAGAAAAATATATCAAGGAGATTAAGTGTGGGATGGAACTATACCGCTCTATTTTAGTTCCCTAAAGTGATGTGATGATTGGGGGCTTATCACCTACAAAATGGCTATTAAATAGCATCTTTATGGGGTTAATGACTTCTTATATAGCATATTTTTTTCTATTTAAAAACTTCTGCTAAAACTTCATTGTGTTAAAAGCATGAACCATGACAATGTCAAAACAAATGACTTGTCATGAATTTTTACATAATCTCTCCAATATAATTTCTAGAAATCATTTCTTTGCAGTACAAAAATGCTCTCTTAGCTCACACGTTCCATGTGCATCCATTGTTAGGGAATGATAATGAAAAATGCGAACTAATGAAATTAATAAAAATTTACCTTACAGTTCCATCTTATATAGAACGATTGCCATCTTTAATTGGCCTCATGATATTGTGGGTTTTGGCAGAGATTCTCACACATAATATGAAGTTACTGTTTGGAATCCTCACATTCGTAGAGCAGAACACAGAGACTTGGAACAAATGGTTTGAAATATGTGGTCGGGTAGAGCTGGCTAAGAAAGTAACACCTGCCCCCCCAATTCGTGCCAATTACTGTCTTCACCAAACACTTGCCGCAATGCAGCTGGGTCCCAGGACTGATGGTTCACCTTTCACAGGGGTGCTGTGAACATGAAATGACTAAGGAAATAGAACATCATCTTTCTAAACTGGAAAATAACTGCATTCTAATAGTTTCAATTTTTTACTTGGTAAAAATGACAACTTATATTATTTCCTCATTATTTCATTTGTTGTGAGCAAAACCAGATATAAAATTAAGTTTACTCAATTTGGTCTCATGCAGTTTAAAAATAATGAAATCATATTGCATAGATTAACCCAGGCAAGTGGAACAATGTCCAATTTCAAGGAAAAATGCTCATAATAAAAAGAAAAAAAAGAATATGGAGCATATAACACTGAATATAAATTATCATAGTATTATCTGAGTTTTATGAAATGTTCACTCTCTTTTTCTCTCTCATTTCTGTGGCTCCAAATAAGGGTGACTTTTCAAAATTCTAATTTAAAATATTTTCTTCAATGAGCATGTGTTGTTTTCAAACTGAAAAAACAATTACGTAGGAAATGGTCAGTTGGATTTGGGAAAATTTAAAGCACCTTTAAAATCTCCTTTTCTCTGAGGCCCAAAAGAAATGGGGACATGTTAGCCACAAATAGCTCATGTATCATTGCGTATTTTTGGAAGAAAAATTTTCCCCAATGACAAGAGGTGGGAAAACTCACAGTTTATAAGACATTGAGTTGTGGAATATGCACAGATACTAGGAAGAAATCCTAACTATTGGGGACTGGGCCAGAAATATCCACTTAAGGTCTCCGCACCCCAGTGTTGCTCACAGGTCACTGGGTGAGACTTCATCAGATGCGGTAATCCTTGTGAGAGAGGTTTGTACTCCATTCCACAATGGGAAGGGGTTACTGTTAATGCTTTAGCCTCTAGTTTCTATAGTTTCTTTTCTTTGATGGATTAAAAAAGGAAGGAGGAAGGAAAATGTGAGGTCACCACGGTGTTAGCTTGCAAATGCCTTTAGAAATAAGGCAAGGAAAGGTTGAATGGCTCGCAAATGACATACAACAAGTGAACCGGGTTACTTAGGGCTCAGACAGAGAGCTTCTGTTTTCTAACTGGTTAAACTATTCAACAGACATTTTCCTGTGAGTATCTGTATGTCAGACTTTTATCTGGTTCTCCAGCTGCCATCTCCAAATTGTCAAATTCAATTCAGCAAGCCCTACGCAAGGTGCCAAGCACTGCAGAAGGTGCTGGCGTGACAATGTTGAGAACATTGCATTGAAGCTACCCCCCGAGTCTAGTAAGAATAATCGACCGGTAAACCGCTAAGGCAATTACAGCAACCAAAGTATCAACAGCAGCGCGGTGGAGCAGGGGAGACATTGATTGTGATGGGGGGGGGGGGGGGCTGGGAAGCAGAGAGCGGATGTGCGTCCCATTTCGGACGACCACTGTGTTGCCTCCAACAAGCTTCCATTTTTCCTACCCACCCCGTCTTTTATCCTTTGGACCCACATTCCATTCTCTCCTTTTAAAAGCCAACCACACCCTCTCCAAGATAACTTTAGATCCATTTGCCTAGCTCTTCACTGTGTTTTGTTCTTAGAGCTCCTGTCCCTGAGTCATTTTCCTGTCTTTAAAATTCCACTTGGAGTTCATGTTTCCTATGCTGACCACGCTAGCTGATAGGGGGCAGCCATGCTGACTGGCCATCCCAGTTTCAACACAGGGCAACATAATTCTGAATCACTCTTCCTCAACTTTAAATTAAATAAGAATCTTTTATTTTTTTAAATTTGACAAAAAAAATGTTTCTATCCCTTTGCTTTCATTGCTGACAGAGTCAAAGAGGGCAGGAACTATCTTTCCATAGGACCCGTCCTATTAATGAGTGTCCAAATAGGAAATGAAAACAAGTGGATTTGCTCAGAAGGAAAACTGGAAATTCTGGGTGTGACGTGACATACGTGATATAATTTTGAAACCAGGCCAGAGCTGGTATCACTCACTACTTGAAAGTGGTTCTTCCTTTAGTCTGTGCAAGAATAAGCTAGGGAGGAGGTCTGATCGCAGGTTCTGTCTGACCCCTAGAGCTCACCACTCAAGAAGTCAAGGGTGGGTCCACACAACTGCAATTTTAGTGCGCACCCAAGGTTCTTCTGACACTGGGTGTCACTGGGCCCTCAATTTTGAGAAGTGCTGCTTTGGCTCTACAGGGTGATGTTTGGCAGGTAGGAAATGAAAATGAAATATGTTCACTGCAATGCAGCAAGCTTTCTTCATGTTTTCCATAATTCACAAAGCATAGTATAAAAGAGTTCATAAAACATAGCATTGATCGCCAAATCTTGTTTGGCTGTTAAATTCTGGAGGGCTATCTCTAGGTAGAGCAAAGGTTTTCAACTAGCATGCCGAAAGAATTTTTAAAACATCCGATAAGTATTTATCCAGGGGTACTGACCTCTTTTCCTTTAGATTGTCAAATAAAAAAATGACAACAGCCAACACAACAACAGGGCATGTGAACGCCCAGTCTTGAATCGTAAATAGGTCATAATATATAATTCAGTTGCATCTTATTGGTTGTGTCACATAATAAGGTTGCATCTGATTGGTTAATTCTTGGGACCAGAAATCTGTACGAGGTCTGTCCTGAAAGTATCAAGCTGGTGTCCGTGTAATTAAAACAGTTCACGTGGCCGATACTTTCGGGACAGGCCTCGTATGCACCTGATTTTTTAAAGAAGCCCCTTAGGAACAAAAAATGTTTGGTAATTACTATTATTCATATTTTGTAAGTCAATCAAAATCATATCTTTTTTGTCAGATCAGCTAAAAATGTGAAATACTTTTGGTGTGCCACAGAATTTTAGTAATTAGTTTACGAGTACCACAAGATGAAAAAAGCTGATGAAGAGAAATCAGCGCCTTACATTTTCCTTCATCATTCCTGCAGAGAACTTTTGTATCATCTGTGTTTTGTATAACTTCAAGAGAGTCACCAGGCTTCAGTGGTAGCTCTTTACTCCCCCACTTCTTCGAAGTTAAGGTCGCAACAACTTCTGTTGAGTATAGGACTCTGATTTCACCATCATACTGGAAAAATAAAAAATACATTGTTGATTGGTGAGTATTATAAGTTCATTTACTGATATATTCATTAAGAAAACCTGTAAAGTAAATATCATAGTTCCTTGTTTTTAAAAGATAATGTAAGAACACTAAAGACAAAATTTGGGGGGCAATCACACATAATTTCACTACCCTGGTATAATACCTATATTTAAAATGAAAAAATCAGCCCTGGCCGGTGGCACAGTGGATAAGGTATGGGCCTGCGAACTAAAAGGTTGCTGGTTTGATTCCCAGCCAGGGCACATGACCAGGCTGCAAGCCAGGTCTCCAGCCAGGTCCGTAGCTGGAGGCAGGTGAAAGGCAACCGTACATTGATGTCTCTTTCCCTCTCTGCCTCTCTCCCTTCCCCATCTCTCCAAAAATAATAAATAATAAATAAAATATATTTTTTAATTTAAAAATAATTTTTTAAGTTTAATGTGTATATTTATTACTTTGATACACTCATATACTTCAAAATTATTACCATGGTATTTAGCTAACACCTCTGTCACTTCACATAATTACCATCTCATTTTTGTGGTGAGAATATTTAAGATTTAATCATTTAGCACCTTTTACATGTATAATACAAAATCACTAGCTATAATCACCATGCTGTACATTAACTCTCTAAAATTTATTCATCTTATAACTGGAAGTTCATACCCTTTGACTAACATCTCCCAATTTCTCCCATCACTCTAATCTCTGGTAAGTTCCCAAATTCCTCTACATTTCTACTAGTTTGGCTTTTCTAGATTCCACATTTAAGTGAGCTCGAACAGTATTTGTCTTCCTCTGTCTGGCTATTTCACTTAGTATAATGCTCACAACATCCATCCACGTTGTCACAAATGGCTGGAGTGTCTTCTTTTCTTCATATAATATTCCACTGTATGTATACCACATCTGTTTTATCCATTCTGTTTCAGGTTACTTTCTTATCAAAGTTCAAAGGATAGCTTAATTTAGATGATCATTTCAGTGTGTGTGTGTGCGTGTATATATATATATACACGCACACACACACACACACACATATATATATATATATATATATATATATATATAATGTATACATGAGCTTTCTTACTTTGTTATAGGAAAAAAATTTAAACCTAAAATAAATTTTGAAAAAATAAAGGAGTTACGATGCATAACTGTAATATTTATAATTATGCGTTTAGAATATGCATTTTGGAACTTAAACATATTTTTTTATTAGCATTTTGAACTTTGCACATTACTTAAATGTGACATACTTTAAATTTTTTCCTGAAGTCCTTCTCTTCTTTTTCCTGCCTTTTTAGCTTCTTCAGGTCTTTTTCTTCTGCTTTGGCCTTGGTTCCTTGACTGGGGAAGCAGAATACATGTAAAACAACAGTTAGTTTAAAACATATAAAGAAGAACAACGTATAATAGAAACTTTATTCATAATAGTACATTGTTGTTAAATTTTGTTTTTTTGGTTTTTTAAAGATTTTATTTATCATTTCCAGAGAGAGAGGAAGGGAGAGGGGCAGAGAGGAAGAGAAACATCAATGTGTGGTTGCCTTTCACCTGCCTCCAGCCACGGAACTGGTTGGAGACCTGGCTTGCAACCTGGTTATGTGCCCTGGCCGGGGATTCGAACCAGCGACCTTTGGGTTCACAGGCTGGCACCTTATCCACTGTGCTACTAGCCAGGGCTAAATTTTGTTTTTAATTGATTCTTTTTCTTAGAAATCCAGTATAGTCATTGTAATAAATGATATCATTTGATAATGCAAAAGAAGTTCTTCAAGAGACTACAGATTATGAGTTAAAATGGAAGTAAGAGATAATCTACTACATTGAACTATGTAGGGTCAATGAGGCATAGTTTTTAAACATGGTCACATGTCAGCAGTCTCATATGATTCAACCTATTCTTGAACCCCAAATGTTTTTCATCCCTTCCTAGATATTTAAATAAATTGGCCAATGTCATAGAAAAGGCTTCTACAAAAATAACACTTTAAAAAAGTGAATTTTCATAGCTTAAAACGTTTATCTGTATGTTAGTTTTTTCATATCTACCTAAAGTGGAGCCAGGATGCTATGTGACAGATACCAGGTGGACTACAGCCAATTGTTATAAGAGATTAATCAGCCTAAGACAGCGACTCCTCAGCCTGCTCATGTACAGGTTGTCTGGGAAGCTTTTAAAAATAATAATTAATTAATTAATTAAAAATGATTAATATTTTAATAATTTACAACCTTGCCCTTGCCCAATTCCTAGCAACCCTGATTACATTCAGTTACATGCTAATTAACTCACTCCCTTGGGGACAGAAATGAGCAGTCCAGGTTGATCACCAGGCGCCAGGGTTAAACATGGCTCTTAGGGAAACCTGAGGGTCTCTGTAGGAGGGAACTTCAAACACCAGAATACTGGTGAGTATGAAAACATTTTAAACACTGACACTAATTCTTATGGAGAGGACCTAAGGTGAAATTTTGTTTACAACCGATGTGTTTAAAATATTGATTCTTAAATTTTGAATCCTAGACTTCAGTTTATTCTCTGCGAGTTGAGTCAGCACAGTGTTGGGCCTCCTCGGTCACTCCGCAGCCCTGCTCCGTGATCCCCTGGGCAGGATGGGGGTTTCCATCCCTGATTAGCACTCTGAATTTATTAGAACATACATGAAAGGTAAAAATTCCCCACAAGCTACCTTTGAAGAGAATTTACTGACACTTATTTAAAAATAGGGTACCATGTTAGAGAATATAAAATTGTTTTAAATTCTGAAAACAAGCAACCGGTTAGAAAACAGTTACATAGAATGCTCAATTTTATCAGCTATGGTATTTTGGGCTTGAAGAATACAGTCAGTGTGTGACTCTGGGTTCCTATAAAGCTATTTTATGGAATGTAGTGGCACTTCTACAGTAACCTACAACAGAAAAATGCAGTAAAAGCTGTCAGGGAGAGAAGTGATTGCCTAATGGTGAGGAATATTAAAACTTAACATATTACTGAAGTTAACATATTAGCTTTTCCATTCATGAAAAACTAAAAAGGGAGAAGGATTCTCCTTTTATCTCTCTAACTTGTTTTGCCTTTCGAGCTTACTGTTCATACATAAACAACATCATGTTTTCCCTTCAGTTTCTTTGATCTTGGCACTGCCTCTTGGTCAGTGAATTTAACAATCTTGATAACAAATGAATATTTCAAGTTCATTTATGCATTTTTACAAGCACAACTCAGAAACAGCACTTATTGTCTTCTACGTTTTTACTTTCACCCTTCAACAAATCAAGTGCAGAATCCTCTTAGTCACTTTAAAATATATATACTTATCTTGGAAAAACTAGAGAAGTATTTGCTTTTTGTACATGGTATATATTAGATCATCTTATTTATTTATTGAACTATAAAATAGCATCTCGCCATGTTATTTTCTATTTCAACAGTTTTCAAAAGATAATCCATTTTTTTCTGTATCAACTGATTTTAGATTTTCTTACAATTTTAGCTTAAAATTAAATTGAAACCTTAGGTGAGCTGAAGAATGTTACTATTCACCACTATTTTTTTTTTTTTTAGTTGAATAGAACCTTTGAGAAACGAAGGCTTTTGTGAAAAAGAGACATAACAGAAGTCCTGTTAAAGAACAAATCCTCTTTTTTCATAAAATAAAAAAGTCTTGTGGAGGATAGAAGAGGCTAAACAAAGTGGGTGAAGGATGATATATAAACTAATCTGTGGATTCAAGATAAAATGGTTCTGGGGGGAAAAGTGAAAATCGAGGGAGGAAATGAATCAGTGAGATTAAGTTGTGATCAGGCTCTTGAATATCTTCCCAGTGAATGAATGAATGAACAAATGAACTACTGAATGCAGACATCAGTGAGTCATGGAGCAGGGAACGATCGGGACAAGGGTCCAGACCATGGGGAGAGGGGAGGGGAAGGGCAAAGGCAGAGAGGAGAGAGACACAAGAGGAGGGTCAGGGTTATCCATTCACAAACCTGGCTGGAGTTAGAGCTGGAGTCAGGGAAAGACATTGTGAACAGAACCTCTCGCAGCAGATACGCACCCCCCCCCCCCCCCCCCCCCCCCCCCCCCCCCCGCCCCCCAACCAGAGGTGGATTCTAGCTGAATGTTCTTGAGCCATCTGCTTTTCATTACTTCATTGCAATGAGAACATTTTAATTACCTCATCTCAGCTGATGGAGCAGGGTAATCAGAGGCATCGACATCATCATAAACTTCCTCTAGGGATCCCTTGTCTAACAAAGGGCAAAATAGTCAACGTTGAAAAACTGTTAGTTTACACTTTGATATGAGCGATTCATGTGTCCAGGACCATAAAATAAGTTTTCCTGGGGTCTCTGTACATTTCTCCTGAAAACATTGTCTGTTCCTGTAAGGGGAGAAGTTTATTTTTCCCTTGGATGCCTATGCTAAAGTTTCCTCCAAAAACTAGCGACCATGATTGTAACTACCATTCTCAAAAACAGTGACAGACTGAAGATTCACAAATGTGATGAATGGCAGGCTTAGTAGAGTACTGATAAAAAATTTTTAAAAAGGGACATACTGGTCATTGGCAGTAAGGGTTGAAATCAAGATTCTCTTGAGATTTGGAGTGTCAAAATAATATATATCATTTTATTTTTATGTTTAAGTCTGTGTCTACTTCTAGTCTATGTCAGTCTGTCAATCTATGCATCTATATATCTATCCATCATTCTCTTTTATTTACTGATCTGTTCCTCATTATGGTAAAATTAGGTATATTAAGTATGGTACCACCTTAGAATGGAAAGAGTATTGTGTTAATAAGATTTCTGAAACCAGGAAGTATTGAGAATCAGTACTGGTGAAAAAGTTCAATGGCTTTTCTGACCTATAATTACTTTTCCTCCTCCTATACTCCTTGTTAATAAAGATCCATGGCAAATGAAGATGAAGAGATACATGGGAGAGAACAAATATTTTAAGGAACAATTACTGTAGAAAGTTTAAGTGCTCTCTGGTAGTGGCAAGGATGGGATTTCCTTTAAAAATTCCCCTCTGTCTGTATATACGCTACATAGGTGCCTCTTCCTACACAGAGTAATTAATTTCACAGGATAAAACTTGTTTAGCTATGAATAATCCATATAAACATGTAGAAAAAAATGACATACTGGTTTCCAGATAAGGAAATTATCTGCATGTATATATTGCATGTATATATACTTAGAAGACATAAAAACTAAATAAAATTAAACTAAAAATACATTTTTACTTAATTGACCACATTTGTTACATTTTATACCTGCTTTTTGTTGAGCTGTTTCTTGAACATGTTTTGAAAATTATAGATACAATATAAGCTCATCCTTATCCTTATTTATTGACCAAGTTGAATTAGTTCCTTACATATTTTCAAATTTATAAATGAAAACAAAATTAAATAAACAACCTAGAAGAATGTATTATATTTCTGTTTAGTTTGCTTTTTCAATTTATTTATGAATTAAAACAGTTTTTGAAAGCCCCTGAATAGTCTTGTGAGACATTTTATTTTGTTCAAATAAATCTAAGAAAAAAGATTTTTTAATTTGTTTCAACACAGGTTAAAAAAAAGAAAAAAGCTTATTGAAATTGTACAAAGAAGAAACTTTTGCATTTTGAAGCAGAAAAACTTCCAAATATAACATATAACATTTAAAAAAATCTAGATTTAGAAGGGCCTTGGTGGCATCTAATGTGGTTTGTTTTTAGAAATCTTTATGAAGATGCCAGTGTATCAAGCTCTGATTGATTGGGGTATGGGAGACATGGGGAGTGTTGGTCTCCACTGGGACCCTCACCGCTGGAAGAACTCTTTATTTTTTGTTATTATTTTTCATTTCTTTATATGTTTATTGTTTATGCTATTACAGTTATTCCCACGTTTTCTCCCTTTGCCCACCTCCACCCAGCCCCTGCCCTTCTTTTTTCCTCTTCATATCTCTTCATTGCAGAGAAAGTGGCTACCCAATGTGAACTTGCTTGACAAACTTATAGAATTTATTATTTGCAGTCAGGGCTTTCACCAGATATCATTACTCTTTCCAATGATTTCTCACTACCCTATCTGCAAGAAATGTGATATAAAATACACAGTTGGTTTTTGTTACTTACCCAGGTGTTGAGGAGGAGGAGGGAAACTGGAAAGAAAATGAGAACACAATTATAATCAGACTGATACAAACACAGAAATTGAGCCCTTTAAGAGAGACATGAACAAGTAACAGCCTGGGGACTTAAAAAAGCCAATCAATTTGTCAACCCTCATTCCTTTCTCATCCTCCATTTCTCCAAGTCCAGCTTCTGTTCATCAATTTGGAATTTGAAATAACTTTTTTGAACTCTGATATTAGCCAAAAAAGTTGAGTCAAGACATTAAGTGGTTTATTTTGCTCATTGCCACTGGACCAATGTTTTCAGATTTGTTCTGTGGGGTTTGGGCATATTATTACATCAAAGTCAATTAAATGGCCTCAATATTTTGGGTTTATTGTGGCATAGCTCAGGCCAAAACTATTTGTTTGGACTCAAAGAGAAGAAATGCAGAACTGAAATTTACAAAAGTCATAGGAATCTTTATATGACCACATTTTCCCAATATGTACATATGTGTAACCCCAAACAGGAGAATGGTGAATAAGAGAGGCATATCCACTGAAATCAGTGAGGAAGAGCTTATTAAGTGATTTGAAGTGATTTGAAATCAGCATTGGGTAGCGTTTAATTGCAACAGAAAAAGGCCTTTGCTTTTTTACTTCATAATTTTAAACATACACACACATATCACTGAAAAATGGTGCACAGTTTTATAGAGGTGTGAGAGGTCATTAGTTAAAATTATCCCAAAAGAGAATTAGATTTTGTATAATTGAAGCAGAAAAAATAATCTCCTCTTTTATTTCTAAGTAAGGGTTATACGTGACTTATGATGCTTTATCAAGATTTGTTATGTTTACTTATAATTTTAAGCATCCTATTTATTGAGTATTGTTTTAATGTCTCACAAAAGAGTTGAATCATGTTCCAGATAACGTGATTAAGAACCTTCAAACTCACATGCATGGCATTTATGCTAAAGGATTATTTTTTGATAGAAAGAGAAAATTTATGCATTAATTTTTATTTAGACAAACTGAAGATATATGGAATAACTTTACTATAGGATAAGTATATAGTTCAAATAGAATTAATATGTCACTATTGTGGAAGAGGGTTACAAAGACTTCGGATACTGTATTAGAGAAAAGAAATTCTAAATTGTATCCTTTATTTAGAGCTAATTAATTTTTTAAAAGGTAAGTATATTTTGAGGAATAGTCACTATAAAATATAATAAAATGTGAAATTAGAATTGTCAGCTTTTAGATATGATGTTACAGTTAAAAAAAAGTCCTATTAAGTGGAGTGTGTATGAGTGTGTGAGGGTGTGTATTTGTACATGTAGGTGTGTGCGTGTCTGCGCGTGTCTGCTGGGAAAACAAACTATACATCTTAAAATCATATGGTAGTTTTTAAATACTTTTGCTTCTCTTACGTAGATGCATGAGTTTAACGGTGAGAAAGTAAATGAGGCTACAATGGCTAATTTAAAATAATATTAAAATTGTATTAGCTTGTCAGAATTTGGTTATTGGCTATAAAATATTAGTAGCAATTGATTAAATTAATATTAGTGTAGTTATTGTGCACTGGATTTGGTTGGTTGACTCTTACGATGAACCTTCATTATTGTCTGACTCAGAGACTTTAGGTTTCTCTCGTATACTTTTCTTTTTGTCATCTTTTCCCTTTAACATCTTCAAAATCCCCCAGGACCACGGGTTATTCTTCTCTTCAACCTGTAGCGCAGAGCTTGGGAGCATGCAGGCATTGATCAGAATGGAATAATCAGTGCAACATGAAGACATTGGGTGATTGAGATTTGCTACAACTACAGTGCATTGATCATTCAGGCAATCAGTTACTCATTGTAGGCAACAAGATGATGCTATTAAATGTATAGGTCATGAGCTTTGAATGCTGCTGCTACTAGGCAAGTAGAAGGTAAATTTGTATTTTAGTTGATGAGATTTCTCTTAGTTCTTAAAATAGTAAGCTAAGTCAGAATTACGTTTTAAACATCCACTTAGCTTTATTTTTATTCGAATTAGGTAACTAACAGATCAGAAAAGTTTATGTATGCCATTTCAAAGTTTAAAGAACTGAAGGGTTGGGTATCCAGTAATGGCTTTGCCACAGATAATATGTGGCCTCAATTTATTTGGGTTTTCTCGAACTCTGATTATTATACAAAGGATAGCCATGCAATTGATAAACTCTTCAGAGATTGTTGTAAAAGTAAATTATCAATTGATAAATAAGTAATTGGGAAAACTTGGGAAAGTAAAAACCACAACCACTATAATTTTTATCTCTTCTTTTAATACACTTGCCCAACTTATTTCAAACTTTTTCACGTCATTTGAAATGTGGTGCAATTACACTTCCTGATTTACTACAGCTATTAAACTTCTAAATCATTCTTGTTAATGTAATAAGGAAGATTATTTTTTGGTTTTTATTCTAACTAGAAATCAAACCTAAATTTCAGTAAATATAATAACTTGCAAGAAGGCAATTCACTGGTTATTCTTACCCATCATCAGCCTCTTCCTCTTCAATCCCATCATAAATATCATCATCGGGGGGAGGTGGGAACGCTTCATTTGGATAAAGACAAGAAAATCTCTTGTTACTTTTGTAATTTGGTCATGTTACGGCCACTCAAAACATGATAATAAATCTGTTTATTTAACTGCAGAAAGCATTCCTCTCTCATATTAACTACTTAAATAAAACTAAGTTTACTCTCCCACTCTCTTATTGATAGTAGGTAAATTTTTCTGTTATTTTACACAGAATTCTTAGAGGCAAAATGTTGATATAATAATAACGTGAGGGGCAAAAAAGGTGTTGTGCACTGGAGATGGGAGGAATGGGTAGAATAAATATTAAAAAAAGAAAAATTAAATAGAGAATAGACTTTAATATTTATTGTTGAGAAAGAGAAGATGGAGGTGATAAGAACAATTTAATACTGAGAAGACATTTAGGAAAAGTTATCGATCAGGATATAAGTGAAGGAAAGCAAAGGTAATAAAATGTGAACTTGTAAACATTGATGATAGCTGAAACAAACCTTTCACTTCTTCAATTTCATTTCATCAATGTGATATTTAGAAAGTTAAACCTTTCTTGTTTGAGTTGTCCTACAATCCTCAGGAACCTTAGTATTTGACAAATATTGACTTAACCAATATTTACAGAGTACCTTCAATGTGTAAGAATACGTACAGTGAGGGAGAATATGTTCACCAATTAGTCATCTGATATGGGGTTAGTGTCCAAAATTTGTAAAGAATTTGTAAAACTCAACACCAAAACAAAACCAATTTAAAAAGTGGGAAAAAGACCTGAATAAACACTTCTCCAAAGAGGAAATACAGATGATGATAGAGATATGCAAAAATGCTCAATGTCACTAATCATAAGGGAAAAGCAAATTAAAACCACAATGGGATATCATCTCACACCAGTCAGAATGAATATCATCAATAAATCAACAAAAAACAAGTGTTAGCAAGGATGTATAGAAAAGGGAACCCTTGTACATTATTGCTGGGAAAGACAATAGTGCTGGTATAGCCACTGTGGAGAACAGTATGGAGTTACTTCACAAAATTAAGAATGGAATTGCCTATGACCCAGTGCTTCCACTTGGAAATATATCTGAAGAAATCTGAAACACTAATTCAAAAGAATATATGCACCCTTATATTCACAGCAGCGTTATTTAAAATAACCAAAAATTGGAAGCAGCCCAAGTGTCCATCATATGAGTGGATGAAAAAGCTGTGGTACACAATGGAATACTACTTAACCATAAAAAAGAAGGAAATGCAACAGCATGGGTGGACCTGGAGAGCATTGTGCTAACTGAAATAAGCCAGTCAGAGAAAGACAAGGACCATATAATTTCACTTATATGTGGAATCTAATGAACAAACAATTAACAAGCAAAATAGAAACAGACTGACAACTGTCAGAGGGGAGAGGGGTTGAGGAGCTCAGTGAAAATGGTGAAAGGATTAAGCAAAATAAAATCAACAACAACAACCAGAAGAACAAAAACCCTCATAGACATAGATAACAGTAAAATGGTTACCAGAGGGGAAGAAGGGTGGGGGAAGGTAGAAGAGGGTAAGGAGAGATAAATGGTGATGGAAGGAGACTTGACCTGTGCTGGTAAACACATAATACAATATACAGATGATGTATTTTAGAATTATACACCTAAAACCCATATGATTTTATGAGTCCATGTTACAACAATAAATTCAATAAAAAAGTAAAAAGAAAAAGAAGAGGCACAATGAACTTGAAATCTGACTTTTAGGATGAGAATGCTAAGATGAAGCATTAGTAAAATTCTCTTGGTTTGTTGATGAGAAGACAGGGTCTTTAGGAGTCAGAGCCAAGTTAACCATGTAAATTGTCATCCAAACCAAGGGACCTCTGAAAGTGAAGGAGGACGCCTGTACAATTGGTATAAATCAAGCCAATAAATCAAGCACACTGGACATGGAGTCACCATATGACTCACAGTACACTTTGAAGGAAGAAGTGAATTAATTATTCAAGGTCACTCGGTGACCAGGACCGAAGTCCAGGCCATTGGTTTCAGGCCAGTGTGCTTTCTATCACTTTCATATGCTCCTCGTGAAGCGAGAGCAAAAGCGTGTTGTCATTAATATACACAAAAATGACTAAGACTTGGAAAAATTATGCTAATAGCGTGTGACTTACCTCCGCCTCCACTGTGATTGTGGCAACAAAAACAAAACAAACAGAAAACAAACAAATGAAATGAATATGAATTATTTTGTTATAAGAAGATAAGTACATGTATTGAGCAGTTTTACTAAAAAGAAACAATGCCCAGTTTAAAATCTTGAGAACGCTTATATGGCCGAGTAGTAACAAGGCAAAATACAAAGCAAAACAAACCTAAGAAGTGAGTTTTGAAACTACTTCAAGTGTTCACAACAATGATAGCGTTTGCTTCGAACATTTTCCCATAAGGCAGTTTTCAGATATACATTATTCCATCTTTCCATAGAAGGACTTAAGTTTGTAAAGTATTATTCGAAGAGTCACATAAAACCATTAATGCATTAACTTCAATTCTCTTTCAACATCTTACAACCATAGCATTTTACACTTAGTCCCGGAGCATTACATTTTATTTTGAAAAGGAGAACTTCAAAAATAATTGAGATCTCATTCATGGGGCTTTTATAGAGTGTGGCCCCTGGATTTTCTAAATCTAGGCTGCTTGTGTTAATATTCCTCATTTATTTCTATTAACATTCTATATCCTATTTTACCTGCTTCCTTGCCTGTGTTTGCCACTAAAATGTGAGTTCTGTGACAGCAAAAAAGGTATAAATTGTGAGAACTGGATAATCTTAGAATTCATCTGGTTCAATTCTCTCAACTTGGAGAGAAGAAATGGAGGCTCCAAGAAATCAGATGACTTGATCAAAACTTTTCCATGAACCGAAGAGCTAAGAGCCTCAGCATCCTGCCTTCCTGTAAAAGGTTTTGGCAGCACACAGCTGCACTCCCCAGACCAGCACATTTGCCCCTTGGATAATGTACCCACAACAGACACCATCCTGATATTACAACAGTACAGTATCATTATATAATCCTATTGGATTCCCTAGCCTTCAAGTCAGATCAAAGAAATTGGTTGGATGCAGCCCTGGCTGGTGGCACAGTGGATAAGGCGCCCACACGAAGGTGGCTGGTTCGATTCCCAGCCAGGGCACATAACCAGGTTGCAAGCCAGGTCTCGAGTCTGGTCCGTAGCTGGAGGCAGGTGATAGGCAACCACACATTGATGTTTCTCTCCCTTTTTTCTTCCCTCACTGCCCCTCTCTCTGGAAATAATAAAATCTTTTTTTTTTTAAAGTATCTTCTTTACTTGCACACCATTTTCACACCCATTTTCTCTGATACTTCCTTTTGAGTGTAAAGCAACAGGCTAGAATTATGTGAAGAGTTTCATTCTGGTTGGCTGACACGCCTGGCAAATGTATCCCATCTTAGAGATTCTCATACTCAACTCCCAAAGAACAAGGTTATAAAAACCAGGAGCAAAGCTGCCACACATTATTCACAGCTAGAGCAATTCTTCAGCTTTCTAAAATACTGTTTAGAATATGAAACATCTAACAGCTGAAGCAGAGGTAAGGAGAGGGGAGTGTGAGAAGAGGGAAGGAAAGAGAAAGAGAAAAGAATACCTGGAAGGAAAAAGATGGGGAAACCATGGAGTATGGGAATCTGTAATTTCCCCTCCTTCAGATTTCGTATTCATTCCAGAAACTGCCTTACACTGGAGGAGAGAGAGGCCAGCTGTCAGAACCTGCGCTTTTTAAGCCTCTTGTCTGCTCTGTTTGAAGTGCCCAGTCAGCTCTCCTTACGCTGGAGGGGCCAGGAAAGGACAGGTAAGGAGTGCAAGGGACCTGGAGGCATGGCCGGGAGGCGGGAGAGTGAGGTACTCTCTTTGATTCTTGCCAGGGCAAGAGGCCTGCTATTGTCAGCGTCTTTCCTTGTTCTGCCAGGGACAAAGCATGTTCTGTTCTAAGATCCCTGCCAGCAGCAGCTGTAGTTTCAAAAACAAAACCTGTATGGAAATGATGTCTCTTCTTTCATTTTCTTATTAAACATGCATGAGAGGAAGAGAGGCTAGTAAATATTGTGGTTCTCTACTTGTTTAAGACAGGGAGCATTAAAACCATGCACCTCCGCCAGTTCCAGTTTACTAAATAAAAGCTTCTTTCTCTGCTGCAGGTTTGCTGGTTGAAGCATGGCTTTCGAAGTTGTGGTATGTGTGGGCTTGAGAAAATGAAAAAGGTAATTGTGTTAGTTTTGGGGAATAGTCACCTATTATGGTTAATAATGCTTCATTTTAAAAAATCATTTGTTTTTGTGGTTTTATTATTTTTCTCAAGTATGGACATCATTGTCCATATGTAGTTATTAATATGACTATGGTTCTTCAACCTCAAAATAATAGTGCATTTTTGAAAAAATAAGTAAAACATAAGCATACTATAACATGATAATATATATAAAATGACATGTGTTCAAAAGATTTTGTAAATCTCTGACTATGACCACTTAGAACTTCAAATGACCTTGAAACTGATATTTACTGACCCCTAAACTAGGTCAATGAGTTTCTGGTCACTGAAGCCAACCCATGATCTGTAAATTTCAGAGACACATTGCATGTTGTGATATACTGTTGCATAATTTATGATCATAACATGGTAAGAAGACATTGCAGGCTATACTTCATTTTAGAAAGACAAAACTACCAGAAAGTAGCACAACAGATTTCATTGATGACAAGAGGTAAGAGACCACAAGATGGAAATTTGATTGTTCTTGTGTCTGAAAAGTATGTTACTATTTCGATAGTTTTACATTTTTTAAGAGTTGATAATGAAAAACATTCTTTCTTTGACATTTGAATTAAGAAGAGTGCAGGCACATTTTTACCCAAGAGAAGGTCCAGCACAGATCCTGGGTTTTGGGAGCACAGCAGTAGACTCCCAAGGCGACAGTGTGGGACGAGAAAGACAAGGGTTCTTTTCTGGGTTCTTTTCCTTTCAACTTGAAGGGACTGTGATTTTTACCAGGAAAGGGAGATATTGGAGGAAGCAAGAGGAGAAGAGGAATGGAATACAAGAAGGAGAAGGAAGGGCAAAGAAGAGAGCTCTAGAAAAGAAAGAACAGGCATGGAAGAGGCAGTGGAGGACTGAGAGGGAAACAAGTGAAGAAAAGGTACCTGGGAGAAGAGGGCCACTCCCCTGCCTTGGCCCCTCCAGAAAGGATGTCTTGTTCTGTTCCTCTGCTCTGGGAAGGAATCCCCAGAATTTGTTGGGGGTAACTTTATCCTAATCTAGTGGAAAGAATGGATGATGGAGAATTGGCCCCTTAAATTGATGTGAAGTGAGAGTAGGTAGTTGAGTTTTTACTTTTGTACTTTTAAAGAGCAAAGTAGAGTTGAAGTAAAAATCATTCTTTTTTTCTGTTATATGTCCAAATAAGAACAAAAAATATATTAGACTCAAAGATTTCAGAGCAAAACTTTCATATTTCTTATAACTCAATTCTACACTTTATGCCTCATATTTTACAAAATTATATTTATTTTAGGACTAAAATCCTTAAGGTCAAATTAGATTGAAAGTCACAGGATAGCATTTTGGAATGATAACATACTTGGCAAGATTGGGCAACTAGTCCATTATTTTTCATCTTTTGGTTTTTTAAAAAAAAATGTTTAGATTTTATTTATTTATTTATAGAGAGAGGTAAATGGAAGGAGAAAGTGAGAGAGAGAGAGAGAGAGAGAGAGAGAGAGAGAGAGAGAGAGAGAGAGAGAGAGAAACATCAATGTGTGGTTGCCTCTCATGTATCCCCAGCTGGGGACCTGGCCCACAACCCAGGCATGTGCCCTGACTGGGACTTGAACCAGTGGCCCTTTGGTTCTCAGGCCAATGCTCAATCCACTGAGCCACACCAGCCAGGGCTGGCCCCTTATTTGTCAAGCAGCATTTGATACATGTAACCAAAAAATAAAATAAAGGAGCCTGAAATTTCAAATGACCTTGCACCTCTGTTGGAGTTACTGTACACCGTAATTCAGTTTAGTGGTAGAAAGCAGGTAAAATAGGAAGGACCTTCAAATCCATAACTTCCGGCAAGGAGATAGTCTGATCTGCCATACAGGTTGTTCTCACACATACCTGCTAACCTCATCCTGCTCTGCAACATCATCGTACACCTCCTGGTTATCTTCAAACGTTCTCGATGAGAAGGGACCGAGAGAGTTTTTTTTCCGTTTCAAGGAATCGTAGTCAATATGTACAGCAGTGGTTTTAATGTAGCCATCTACCAAAAGGGGAATGATTCGTGTTCAGGTCACAGCAGCTTCAATCTTTTCCAGTTCTGAATAAAATATCCATTGCACGTTTGCCCTTGACCACAGCCCCTTACTTCTGTGCTTGCAGTTCTGATTTATAGACTTCCTGCAGCTGCTACAGTTTGGAGGAAGCTCAGGGTCTATTTTCAAGACTCCGAAGTGATTTGTATGACTCACTTTTTTTGTTTTAACACCTATGAGGAACCTAATGCTCCATGTTCCTCCTGGAGTGGTAGGAGCATTCACCTTCCCACTGAAAGATAATGGGGTGAAGATGGAGCTCTACCTGTCATTTTAAATACCCCTGTCTTTGTCTGCCCTGAGCAAAATCCCTTACTCAGTGCTTATGAGTTTTTCTGGAAAAGTGGGCCCATTTCATTTTGGCTCAAAAGGACGACAATTTGAAGTCACAGGAAACTTTGCACTCACATGACCCCCTGGTGGTTCTGCCCAGCCACTTTCCCTCAGGGTTGTCTGTGATGCGGATTATTTCAATCTGCTCCCCTTGCTTGAAGCTCAGTTCATTCTTTCCGCCCTTGACATCGCAACAAGCTTTGGCCAGATGGATGACTTGAATAGGGCCTGTGAGCTGCAAGGAGAAAGAAAAGAATCATCACGACAGGCTTCCTTGCTATTCAGGAAACCTTTAAGAAATGCAGTTTTAAAAGTCAGTAGGTTCACAACTTGCCCACCTGCCTGTCTCCAACAGTTAGAGATTTGAGCTCAAAATTCAGGGTAGGAGAAGTTAGGGAAAGTTCATCAGGTCGGACAAGACCAGCAAAGAACAGGCGCACGTGCTCGGGCTCCAGGAGACTGGAAACCCATGGGCCTCGGCGATTCTGGGAAAGGCTCCCGGAAGAGTCACCACCAGCTGAATCCCACTTATGTGCAACTATTCACGCCAGGGGCCACGTGTTTCTGTGGGAGATACTGGGGGTCCGCCTGACAGACAAAGGCTTTCCCTCACTCTGTGCTGTGAACTTACTCCGATGGTTCTCGGCAGGCCTAGAACAGCAAAGGAAAGGGTAGCTGGGAAAAGCCTGTTTTTTTCTTTTAAATTTTGTGATATTGTTGGTCTATAAATGTGGAATAGACATTACCTGCTATAAACAAAATAACATTTTAGAATAGCTTTGTAAATGAAAAATAGCAAACAAAGGTTGTGAGGTTTTAAAACTTAATATCCTGAATAGTACAGTAGTTTCTTGACAACAGGGGTATCACCTGGTTTAGACCATGAATCCTAACACTCTGATTTCCTAATCTTGAAGTGACGTCTTGTAAGACAGAATTTCTTGGATCTTTTGTTATGCAAATATGCATTATGAGATTTGAAGAAGCTTTACCTTATTTTATTGAATTTATGAATTGTGAGACATATCTTTTGAGGTTCATATTTAGTGGTATGATTTCCACACACTATATTTTTCTTCCTAAAAATGCCATTTGAATGAATGAGTGAAGTCTTGCAAAATTAATTTCTCAAAAAAAAAAAACCACTGGAAAATCTTCATGTAATTCTTTCAAAACTATAAATAATCTCTTCATAAAATGTGTGTTGTGAAGATTTTCATTTAAGAAATTAAATTTTCATATTTTGCACTTGAAAATATGAATATTGGTAGCCATACATTTTGTATGACTAAAATGTTCTAAAAGTCACACTATAATCTTAATTTTACTTATATATAGTAACATTTTTCAAAATTTAATGGGAACCAATTATACAGTGCTAATGTGCATTCTTTTGTGTTTTTTTTAAAAGATTTTATTT
The DNA here is from genome assembly GCA_004026585.1 of Noctilio leporinus. Classification (NCBI taxonomy): domain Eukaryota; kingdom Metazoa; phylum Chordata; class Mammalia; order Chiroptera; family Noctilionidae; genus Noctilio; species Noctilio leporinus. The sequence goes on along the minus strand of PVIW01001746.1, from coordinate 116,193 downwards.
ATTATTTTTTAGAGAGAAGGGAAGGGAGAGAGGCAGAGAGGGAGGGAGAGAAATATCAATGTATGGTTGCCTTTCACTTGCCTCCAGCTAAGGACCTGGCTGGAGACCTGGCTTGCAACCTGGTTATGTGCCCTGGCTGGGAATCCAACCAGCAACCTTTGTATTCACAGGTCAGCACCTTAGCCACTGTGCCACCAGCCAGGGCTATATGTGCATCCTTTAATTCCACACCAAACTTTCAGAAGAGGCATAATTTACTTTTGCCTTAAAGAATAAGAATCTGAGGTTCATTGATGTTTAGTAACATCTCTACGCTCACATAACTCACATGTATAGGTGGAATTTGAATTCACAGCTGCCCAGCTAAGTAGACTTTACATTTTCTCTTCATTATGCCGTGGAACCTTTGTTTTAATATAATACATATACTGAGAAGTTGTATATAAATAAAATTTTTAATAATTTAAAAGATGTAGTGAATGTTTTAGGGGAGTTAAATGTTTAAAGAAAACAATATTAATCCCTCTGAAAGTAAAGAATAATTTTGTAACTCACCCTAAAATATAGCTGATATACCAGACCCACATCAAATAAGCCATGTCAACCCAGAAGGTGTAGCCAAGGAGAGACAGCTTGCAAGGGCGGTGTTAGTGGAAATAATAAAAGTCACACAATTAGAGATCAGAGGGTAGAGGAGACATAGGTCAAAAATCCAGGTAGATGAAGAGAGATGAGAAATAGCAGGTATCAGAAGTCAACGCGCACAGAGCCTTAAAACTAGGCAAAGTATAGCTAATTCAGGTCTAGATAGCAGCAGTTAGAGTAGCTCATAGAAACTTCAGTCGGAGACAGGTCTGGTTCTGTGGGAGACACTGTGTCCCGGGGGCCACTAGGATGCATGCCACAGGGATAGGTGTGGCCTGAAGCTCAGAGCACAAATAAGTTACTATGAAATGAGAGCCACACTGGATTTGAGGACCTGAGTATTCATTCACTCAGTCAACACATTCCCTGGGTGCCCACTAATTATAAGCCACCCTATTTTATTTGAATTTTATCTTTTTACATTTTTAGTGTAGGGAGAAGGGAGTGTATTGGACCAAGAAGAAGAAGAAGGAAAAAAAAAAAAAAGAAAGTCTGTTGTGAGGACAGTTACCCCCTGGAAAAGAACAATTAAGTCATTCTTCAATCATGTCAGATTTCAAGAATGTGCCCTTTTTGTGTGTAAATTATAAAAAGAGGTTTAGTCTTTTCCACTGATCAGCAAGCAAGCTCTTACTTTAAATTTCTTCTTTATCTCTTGCTCTTTCTTTTCTCTCTCTTTCTGTTCCTTTTTCTCCAGCTCTAACCTCTTCTTTTCCTCCTTTTCCTTTTTCTTCTCTCGTTCTTTGGATGCTTCTCTGTAGGTAAATATTGTTAGGTTGTTTCATCAGCTGCAGGCATTGATGCAATAAGGCTCACTATCCAGAGAGGTTTCTACCCACAACAGAAGATGGTATCTGAAATCTGGATGAAGGTAAAAAGCTATGGGCTGCCAACATTCCTCACTGAGTGCGTGAGATTGTTCTTAAACCCAGTAGGACGCATACAAATGAGGATTTCTTCCAAACGCCCTGTTTTCCCTTACAGCTGGGCCAACAAGTGGAAGACACCATTTATAAAGGCCCCGTTCTTGTTGCTTGTTGGCATGACTAGAATTAATCTCTGTCTCTGTCTCTCTCTGTCTCTCTGTCTCTCTCTGACATCCATGCAAATAAGAGCACAAATATGTGGTCTATCTAGAGGCTAGTCTCTGGCATTTTACAGAGTCCCCTGTAAAATCCTCAGACAAGTAAAGAATCCTTAGTTCTATGTATTAAAATAAAGTTACCATTATGTCAGTTGTTTGAACAATGAAATTTTCCACCCTAGTGCTGAATATCTGTTCACTCTCCCTCCTATAAATCATTATATTTGTCTTAGAGGGAAAATGTGATAAAAAAGTAACTCATACATGTCTTCATATGTTTCTCCTTCACTTTCTTCCTGTCAAAAAACAATAATAATTAATTTTAATTATTTAAAAAGGGAGCATACACATATTATATATGTCAGATACTTAGTAAAATAAGCATAAATTTAAATGTGTGTAAACATGGCTTGTTTAAAATATTTTTTTAGAGATAGACTAGGAAAGTAAAGCTCAAAAGATTTCATTTTAAATCCTACTATGTAATTCAGATGTGTAACCAGACTTAAGTTTATCTTTAGTGCCACAAAATGACTATGAGTTGGAATAATAATTGATATTTGATATCTCAAGTATTTTGGATGAACTAAGATCATAAATGGAAAAATATCTTTACTCATAAGAATTTTCATTTGTTGGTTTATACCAATAGAAAACAAATCACAGTAATTGTTAACCATTCTAGACACAGCAGTGTAATATGAGAAGGAAAAAACTGACCTCATCTGGATTTCCATCACCTAAAGAGGTTAAAAAAAGAATAACATACTGTAATTAAGAAGCACATTAATATAGCATTGTTAGATATAATATAATATTCCAGGTAGTTCAAAATCTAACAGAACTTATGTTTTATTAAAGATATAGAAGTACAGAATAGAATATGTGATTTAGCTCCTTACCACATCTTTTTAACATTTGTAATTTAATTATAAAATCATTTCACTGGTTTCCATAAGATAATGAAGACATCCTTTATTCTCCTTATGAAAGGCTTACACATTTGCTTTTGTGGGCTTGTCTGGAACCAAGGTATTCTCAGAAAGTCACAACTAGTTTGCACTTTTTGACTTACTTTGATTCATTTTCATGTATCAAAGAAATCAAGTTAATTAGATTATTTTTAAAACAAGGTATTTTACTGTTCAAGTATTTAGTAATATCAATTACCCAATATTAAGACATAATCTAAAACAATAATAATAAAAATAGTATAGTGTGGGTATAGAAACAGACCAATGGAATGGAGCACTGAGAGACAGGTGTAATACACACACAGAATTGATATGGGATAAAGGTGGCATTGGAAGTTAATGAGAAAAGGTGGATTTCAGGGTATGGTAATGGGAAAGCTGGCTCCATACGTGAGGCTACAAATCTGGATTTCTACTAATTCCTGACAGGTGAGTTGAAAAAGAGGCTAAAGACCTAAGTATAAGGGATAAAGTTCATAGAAGAAAATAGAAGATAATTTTTTTTTTCTTTCTAGGAATAAAACTTCTTAAATAAAACTTATAAAGCATAAATTATAAGATAAAAATTAATCAGCTTGATTGCATTATATTTATTACATTTATAATACGTATATTATTATAAATATATAAATAAATAATATTATAAAAATAATTATAATTTTTTACTTATTATATTTATAATAAATAAAGAATAGCATGGTCTAAATTAATAGACTGAACAGAATGAGAGAAAGTATTTGCAATATTTGCATTTGACTTGGGATTAATTTCTGGAATACAAAGAACTCTGCAAGTTTACCAGAAAAGGACATCAGCCCCAAGAAAAAAGTGACCAAAGGATATAAACTGGCAACTTCCAGAAGGCTAATGAACAAATGAAGTACTCAGACTCAATGGTAAATAGAAATATGAAAGTGAAATATCATTTTATACAGTCAAGATTGGAGCCATTGGAAAGCTCAATATACCATGGGCTAGTGGAAGGTAGGCATCTTGGAGTCTTCTTGCCCTGCTGATGGGAGTATATACAGATGAAGGTCTTCTGGAGAGTTCTCTAGTGCTACTCAGTCAAAATGAATATGCCATAGCTTATGAGCAACCATTTCCTGCTACCTATATCTATATCTATATCATTATCTATCTATCTATCTATCTATCCATCTATCTATCTAAAAGAAGTCTCTCAGAAGTCTATGTGGGGGCAAGGAGGTGCATCGAATTATTGTTTGTGGTACTAGTGAGTTGGAGGTAAAATGTGAATGCAGAGGATACATACCTTGGGGTACTCAACATGCATATTGTGGAGTACCTGTGCTGTCATTAACAGCAATAACTTAAATATAGTGCATATTGCAACATGGATGGGTTCCCCAAACACATTATGTTGAGTGTAAAAATAGTTCAAATTGAGTGTTAACATGGTATTTACGTAAACTGAAATTTACATACACATACAGCAGTATGCAGAGAATATGTATAGATATATACACATTAAATACATTAGAATATTTATCTCTGGTAAGGGGAAGGCAGGAAAGGGAGTGGGCCATTAAAATGGGTAAATAAATAAGTAAAACTAGAGAAGTGTCTTGCATAGATCAATAATGCTGATGAGCTGTTAATAATGCTACAAGAATGATTAGCTTAAAGTTCTATAATCCGAGGTAACAAAGATAAATAGAACATCTTTTTTCACTTACTATCAAAGTGCATGACGCCATCTTGACTTTCTTCATTGAAAGAGCTTCTGGAAACAAGAAAGAAGAAAACATTAAAATGGAGCAAATAGATGCTCACCTGACAATAACAAAGAAAAAAGAATAAAAATACACGTTTAAAAATGATTCTTTTTTATATCTTCTCTAGTATAAAACTTCAAAAGTGATTAGAAGTTATTGGTCTAGTCATTATGCTGCTGCTGCTGCAACCAATGGAGAATCAGAAAGCTTGAGCACACCACTGCCCATTCAGAGTGACCACATACAAGTAATTCATTGCTTCAGGGCAGCGACGTGTTTTTTGTTAAAACAGCAGTATGTCAATAATTCAACTCTGGGATTGTGAAGGCATCTGATTGGTTTTGTGGTATAAATACCCAAGATTTAGTTCTGGTTCCTGACTCCTTCCTCATCTCCAGATGTTCCCCACATGACTTTATTCCCATCATTTGTGGCTTGGACTCCAAGGTGCTTCATTCTAAATCAATTCACTCCAGCTGCTCATAACGGTTATTAATACCTGGGCCTGGAAGATCCCTAATGATTTATGGAACCATCTATGTTTTCCATTTCTATTCTCAGGTAGATTAGCAGAGCTGGAGAGAATTGCCATTTTATTGATTTTACATATTAGAAAGAATTGACATTCAATCTCAGCTATACCCTCCACGCTATTCTATAATCTCATTACACTTTTTTTCTAGTTGACCCTCTCTTTTTTAAAAAAATATATTTCATTTATTTTGCTATTACAGTTGTCCCAATTTTCCCCCCTTTGACCCCCTCCACTCAGTATCCCATTCCCTCCGGCAATGCCCCCCTTAGTTCATGTCCATGTGCCATGTGTATAAGTTCTTTGGCTTCTCTATTTCTTTTGTTCTTCTTAACATCCCCCTGTCTATTCTGTAACCACCAATATGTACTTTTTTTTCCCTTTCACATCCAGATAATTCATCATTTAATTACTGCCTTCTGCCAGCTTCTCAAATCATACTAATACAAAGTTTTTTTTTTCATTATTCCAAAATGCCTATGTTAATTCATCTGTTTAAAGAATTACTCTTTTAAGTAATATGAATTGCAGTATTACCAAAAACATGCAAAAATGCATTTACACCCATACATATTTTTACACAAATTTAAAGTACATATTGGATTTTGAAGAGTTAATACGAAAAATTTAAAATGTGCCAATAGCTTACATAATTATTACATGTTAAATTATAGTACTTTAGATATATTGTATAGCAAGATTAAGTAGATTTGTCTTCTTTAATACTTATTTTACTCTGGAACACTATTTTTGTGAAATATATCACAGAAATGGTGTACTGCAGAACTCACTTTTGTCAAAGTTGTCTTAGAGACAGTGCCAAACCCGTAGTAAAAAATGAATTTGGCCCTGGCTGGTGGCACAGTGGATAAAGTGCCGGCCTGCGAACCCAAAGGTCGCTGGTTCGATTCCCCAGCAGGGAATATTAATGAAGGTTGCAAGCCAGGTCTCCAGCCAGGTCTGTAGCTGAAGGCAGGTGAAAAAGGCAACCATACATTGATGTCTCTCTCCCTCTCTGCCTTTCCCCCTTCCCCTCTCTCTAAAAATAATAAAATAAAATATTTTTAAAAATTAAAAAAAAAATGACTTTGGTTTTGAATTGGATCCTCCCCACTCCAAAATACAACTCAACTTTATTTTAAGCTACTGGAACTACAACTTATTCTTTATGGAGTTTTCCTTCTTAAATAGTAGATTTATTTATTTATTTAGGCTGTGTACAGGTCTTACTTCTTTCAATACCCCCTGTTTTTTCTCTACATGTGTTTTACAAGTTGAAGCCTTCAGAAATAATGGCACTTGCAGTGCTCAGTCAGTCCCCAGAGTAGAAATTATGTCTACTAAGTTGAGGTAAAAAAAAGCCCTAGGATTTAAATAATTTTTGTAGAATAGTATTCTAGTTATTTTTTGAACTTGTGGTTGACTTCCTATGTGGTCCTCAACTAACCCCTGAACTATTTAAGAGTCTGTTGAGGTAGAGATTAGGTATGTCATATTTCAATAATAAAGTTTACTATAGCATTAATTCCTTTTCCCAAGCATCCCCAGTTTGGGGGCCTTCATAACTGGAAATGTATATTTCCACAATTTAGTTGAAAGGAGTCCCATCTAATTTACATGGTGATATAAGAATATATATTGTCTATGTACACAAATTATATAGTTGAGTAGTTTGCAACTTCCATCCAAATTGGTCTTCATTCTCAGCATCTTTTCTAGCCTAAAGATTGACTGATTTCACAACACACCCATGACCAGTTGGTTGCTATTTGAAACGTAAATTGCTAGCAAAATCTATATATTACATACCCACAAATAAGCACATACTTTATAACAGTAAATAGGAAAGATAGCATCTTCTGTGTAATATACATCCACATTTTCTTACTTTTTTCTTCTTCCTTAACTGCATGCGATTTTTCTGAGTTATTGCAAGTAACCTGATTTTTCCATATTGTGGAATGATTTCAATCTAAGAAAACTTAACCTGTAGTAATGCAGATAGAAGTAATGTACAAAATTGTACCTTATTTAGTAAAACCTATTTATAACAAGATCACTTTAAAGCATTCATAAGTTAAAGTTGGTTCTTATCCATTCAGCTACTCTATATCTTCTGATTGGTGCATTTAATTCATTTACCTTTGTACCTGTGTTCTTGTCTGTCTGTTTCTTCATCTCCTCAAAGCAGACCCTTTAGCATCTCTTGCAATGCTGGTTTGGTGGAGATGTATTCTTTTAGACTTCTTTTGTCTGGGAAACTCCTTATTTCACCTTCCATTTTGAATGAGAGCCTTGCTGGGTAGAGTATTCTTGGTTGCCGGCCTTTGTGTTTCATTGCTTAAAATATTTTTTTGCCATTCCCTTCTGGCTTGTTGTGTTTCTTTTGAGTAATCAGCTGATAACCTTATGGGAGCCCCCTTGTATGTTATTAGCTGTTTCTCTTGCTGCTTTTAGGATTCTCTGCTTGTCTTTGAAATTTGTCATTTTCATTATGATGTGTCTTGGAGTGGGCCTGTTTGGGTTCATCTTCCTTGGGACCTTCTGTGCTTCCTGAGTTTCTCTCCTTAAGTCAGGGAAGTTTTCTGTCATTACTTTTTCAAACAGGTTTTCTATCCCTTGCTCCTCCTCTTCTCCTTCTGGTATCCCTATGATATGCATATTATTACGTTTCATGTTGTCCTGCAGCTCTCTTAAGACCTCTTCATCCTTTTTCAGCGTTTTTTCATTTTGTTGCACTGCCTGGGAATTTTTTTTCTACATTGACCTCCAGCTTGATGATTCGATCCTCTGTTTTCTCTAGCCTGCTTTTGATTCCTTCTACTGTGTTCTTCAATTCAGAAATGGTATTCTTCATTTCCTCCTGGCTCTTATTGATGATGTCTATGTCCTTTTTAATGCTTGTACAGTTCTCAGTAAGTTCCTTGTAGCTTCCCTGGAGTTCTTTGTAGTTCTCCTGGAGTTGTTTGTAGTTTTCTTTGAACTTGCTGAGCTCATTTAGCTTCTCTATCATCATTATTCTGAATTTCATGTCTGATAGGGTGCTTGCCTCTATTTCATTTTGCACTCTTCCTGGGGAGTCCTCCTTTCCATTTGCTGAGGGTTTATTTCTTTGTCTCCCCATTTTAGGTGGCTCTTGTTTGTTTCTGCTTCTTACATTGGTCTGCTTTGACTTACTGTCTTAGTGGTGTGACCTTCTGTCTCAACACTCTCTCGCATCATCCTTCTCAATGGCTATTCAAAACAGTCACTGCTTTTCTTCAACCCCTTATTTCTCTTCCCTGGAAACAGATAATCTTGTTTCTCATTTCATTGATTAAATAACAGTTATTGGGTATGAACTTTCTTAAGAAAATATATTCTTTTAATCCACAAATTTACCTACAGTTATAATCTTCCTTACCTTATTCCTACCAAAAATATTCTTTCCACCTGTGTTCTTAATCCCATAGGAATTATCAGTGATTTTAATCCTTTTATCACTTTTCTTCTGCACATTATTATATTATTTATGTTATTATTACTCCTCTTCTTTTATTTTCTGTCTCTAAATATATCATTCTTTGTTTTCTTTAGCTCAACTGACTCTCATTTATAAAGAACAAACATTTCTCTTTGCATTTCTAAATCCTCTATATCACCATAAGATAATATTGCTTTTTCCAGCCAAAGTAGAAAAAGATGTCTACAGTCATTGACTTTACTTCCTCTTCTCCCTCTCATGTCTTCATTGACAACAATCTGGCTTCTGTTACCAAACCTTCCTGAAACTACTCTTAAAAGACTTAATTAGCAGATCCACTGGACACCTCTCAACCTGCGTCTTAGTTGATGGATTGCTTTGTGGCCCTTAACAGCATTGGTAATTTTGCCTCCCCTGAGTCTCCTTTGTTGCAATGACAAATCGTGCTGGTCTCAACTGTTGTTTTTCTGGCCACTTTCCCACAATTTCTTCTGTGGGTTTATTTTCCTCTGACTTCTACTTTAAGTGATGACGTTTCTTTGTGTCCTATTCTTGGTTTTCTTTATTTTTTCACTCTATACCTATCTTTGAATGGCCTCAAATACCCACAAAGCTTCAAATATTATCTTTTTTTTTTTTTTTTTTTTTAGATTTTAGTTATTGTTTCCAGAGAGGAAGGGAGAGAGGCAGAGAGGGAGAGAAACATCAATGTATGGTTGCCTTTCACCTGCCTTCAGCTACAGACCTGGCTGGAGACCTGGCTTGCAACCTGATTATGTGCCCTGACTGGGGAATCAAACCAGTGACCTTTGGGTTCGCAGGCCACATATTATCTTAAACTTGGTGATTTCCAGATTGAAATCTCTAGTCCAGACCTATTTTTTAACCTTTAGACATCTATGTATGTATGTATGTATTTGTCTATATCTATCTATCTAATCTACTATCTTTACTTGGATGTCCAAATGCCAGTTCTATATGAACATTTTAGAAGCTGAGATTTCCCTCCTCCATCTCAGCCTAAATCTATTTTTCTTTCTAAGTTTCTTACCTTGGTGAATGGTACCACAAATCACATATTCACCTACACTTCAGGTTGTCCTTTATTCTTCATCCTTCTCAGTCCCACGTCAAATTAATCAAGTTTGGTCAGTTCCCTATACTCAATGCCTTCTCTCCTTTCTCCTGACAGACACAGGTACAGCCCCTTTCGCACACTGCTGCCAAAGTGATTTTGATTTTCTAACTCAAAAATAAGAGTCTGGCACTCTTATGTTCAATACTCAAGCCACGTTAAGAATGAGGAGTGTTACTTGAATCCAAGAGATACTGGCTGAAAATTTAACCTATTTAAAGAATGTGGGAGGGAAGTGCCTTATAACTGCTGAGACCATAAAAAAGTTCAGTGAGCGCACTTGTAGCTCAGGAAGGATTGCCCTGGACATATGTGTCTACACCTAAGATGGTAAACATGATCATAAACCGTTAGTCTAACACACTCCTTCTCTCACATTTAAAATCCAACTTATATATGTATATATTTCTATGTAGGTAACTAGATTGGTCATGACAAGACATTTGTTCCTCTTAATGAGACTTTTTAGATCCTGAAGGATTCAGAATTAAATACAGAAATGATGGAGTAATTCAAACCCATGGTACAAACATTTATAAAGTAAGTTTTGTAATCATTGGGACAATATACCTACGTTCAATATTTTAAAGTATTTGTACATTTAAGAGATTATTTACATTAGGAAATATTCTGTTACATGTGCATCATTTACAATTTGTGAGTATTTTAGCTGAAAAGGAAAGGCTCTAGGTATTGATTGTCAATGGTAGCTGACATTAAGAAAGTCAACCAAACATAATGAACTCCTAACAAAAGAATCTTGAATCACTAGGAAGGAGTTGCACGCACACATACACACACACACACACATTTGATCAAGCTGCCTTTCAAAGATTTTTTTATTATTCATTATTTTTTAGAGAGAAAGGCAGGGAGATAAGAAGAAAGGCAGAGAAACATCAATGTATGGTTGCCTTTTACTTGCCTCCAGCTAAGGACCTGGCTCGAGACCTGGCTTACAACCTGGTTATGTGCCCGGGCTGGGAATTGAACCAGCGACCTTTGGGTTAACAGGCCGGCTCAAGCTGCCTTTATATCCAACTACCTATACATAAAAAGTACATACAAAAGGGGAATACATAAGCTTTATTATAGAAAAGCAATCAGCAAAATCTAGATTGTGGGTGGCTACAGGCCCACAAACAGCTTGATTTGTTCAAGAAATAAATTGCAGCAAATTAAAAAAAAGGAATGGAGAGTGGATGATTGGATCAAAAAACTGTGGTACATTTACACAATGGAATACTACACAGCAGGAAGAAAGAAGGAACTCCTACCCTTTGCAACAACATGGATGGAACTAGAAAGTATTACGCTTAGTGAAATAAGCCAGTCAGTGAAAGACAAATACCATATTATCTTGCCCATTACAGGACAATAATGAACAAAACAAACAAACAAGCAAAACAGAACCAGATACATGAATACAATGAATAGACCTTCCGTGGGCAGAGGAGCAAGGGGAGAGGGGAGGAAGAGGCATAGAAGAGGAGCAGTTTAGTTAAGAAACTAGCATAGAAGAACCACAGACATGAACAACAAGTGGGATTGACTTTGTGGGGGAGTGGGTGGGTGGGTAAGGGGACAGAGGAGAGGAAAAAGGGGATGGATGTAATACAACAATAAAATTAAATGTAAAAAAATGAAGTGATGAAGGATGGGCCTATAGCTTAAAAGGAAGTTACAAAACATATAAGCCAATGGAAGACAGTAGACTTTAAATTCTTATTCAAACAAACAAAAACCCATATATAATTTAAGAGACAATAGGAAATTTGAAGAATGAGTTGAAGTTTTATATTAATATATAGAGTCAGTTTATAGTGATATCTCTAAAATATTTATGGATGAAATTATATAATTTTTGATATTATTTCCAAAATAATATGAGAAGAGGGATAAGTAGGTAGAGTTAGATGAATTAAGATTGGTAATGAGTTTATAACTGTTGAAGTTGGTTAAAGGATATAAGAACTCATTATACTATTCCCCCTGCATTTTGTATGCTTAAATTGTTTCAAAATAAAATTTTTTTTAAGTATAAGAAAAATCCAATTGCAAATAAAACTTTACTATCTCCGATATTAGACTGCTTGTGGTTTAATAGATTGTTTAGAATCATTTAGGCTCTTGGAGAGGTTTTTACTTAGTAGAGTTTTAAAATTTGTTCAGATAGGTATTTGAAATGTTTAAAAATGATGCTTAAATATTCATTATATAAACTTTTACATACAATGTAAATCTTATAAGGTAATTAATTAAATTTATAACTATAACTATTGATTTGAAAGAATTTAGTGTGAGTTGTCCAAACATTAATCAAAGATTCTCCCTAAAAATAGTTACTTAAATAAAACTTACTAGCTGTTATAAATAGAATATCAAGTCATATTATGTAAATTTAAGCACTTAAATTAGGCCTTTGCATAAACTTTACTGAATTAAATATTAATTAAAACACAAGATATAAATATTGTAAACATCAAAATATATTGGCCTTCTATAGAATCAAATCTGCAGGCTTTTTCATGGTATACAAGTTTTTTCCTATTAGTCCTGCTTTTTCGCAGTTATATTTCTTTTCTTCCATTATTTGTTTCGCACATTAATAGTGAATTAACTTCCTCCAAACACTCTCTGAGTTTGCGTCTTACATGCTTACCCCCTGCTGTTCCCCTTCTCATCATCCCCTGCCTGTGACCTCCTCTATCCTCCAGCTTCTCCTTAAACACTCCTGTGAAGTCATCGCTGACCCCCCTAAGCCATGGAGTTGCATATTCTATATGCCATATGCTATTCCTTTATAGTGATTATTCTGCATTACTGTAATTACAGAGAAACTGATACATGTTTCTTTTCCTGCCATGAGACCATAACCCTTAAGAAAAGAGATTGTCACTTTGTTAGCTAATTTATTAATATGACTGTCATTTTTAGTAAGCTATTACAATAATTCCTGTCATGTACAAGACATTTTCTAGATGAACTAATGGTATCTTAGTAATACTAAGAAACTAAATTAACTTCCACTATTTAAGTGAATTATTTATTTGTTTATGAGTCTTTAATGAAGAAGAATATTAAGTCAAAAATACTACCAGACTTGTAGTTTACTTCCTAAAATATTTGGATGAATAAGAAATACTAGTAAAATGGAAGCTATCTGCATGGATGAATAAGAAATAGTAGCAAAATGAAGGCATATCACATTCATAGTTACGTAGCCTTCATTTTGCATGTTACGCAAATCAGTTTTTACAATGTAAAGCTTGTTTGCATGCATATACTTATTCATGGGCCCAACATTATAGCATATCAATCTAATTTATTTTATCTAGGTCTGTATTCATAAATGTGTAACACAGAAATATTCAACAAACATGGAATAGTGATAACAGGAATGCTAGCGATGAATAAAAGGGAAAATGAAGAAAAATATGTGAATGTCACAAATAAATTCAGATCAGTGCTACCACTTGCTCAGATGTGTTCCAGGCAGGAAGAACAGCTCCAAAGATGAAGAGGCAAACAGTGAAACAAGTCACCACCCAGGGCATAGGAAGTTAAACAGGGGTGGGTGAAGGGGAAGAAAAGGGTGCTTATCAGTTGCTATAATACAATGTCCAGTGGAGAAGGCCCTCCACCAGCGTTCTTGTTGTCACTCAAGGGCCAGCAGGATTTAATAGGAAAAATAATGCTGCCACCGTCATTGTGACTGTCATTTTTGGGAAAGTCCTAGGGCTTTATTTCCTGACTTTTAAAGCTGTAAGCCTGTTGACCTTTAAGCCTTATTTACCATTCAGGACTTCTACTCAGGACTTCAGCTTTCAAGTGTCAGTGTGTTTATTTTTTCCAAGAAGGAAGAAATCTAAGTGACACATAAATCTTTGCTCTACCTGCCCTCACTGAAGGGACATCCTGTGAACTTTCCTCTGGGTCACGTCTTCTCCCTATCATTACATCCAGTGCATGAGGGGGTGTAAAACTGCCTGCTCCCTGAATGGGGTTAGCTATGACAATGTCGGGGTGCAACTGATGTGGCAAGTCTCAAATCCAGGAGAGTTTAAAGCATTTCTAATTAATAAAAGGTTACAATGGTAAATTCTTACTTTTCCTCTAATTTTAGGGCCAAAAAACAAACAAAAAAATAAAACAAACCTTAAACTAACTATGAATGACCTCAGGGAAAAGAACTGTTTAACCTGTCCTGTCCCAACCTTAGTCACTTCCCATTATTTATTATTTCTTATTACCTCACTTTTCCTGTCTCATTACTATTAATAACCATGTAACTTGTTTTGTATACCAAAGTATTCAGCCGTTGGTTCTGTTTTCATAGGAACGATTAGTCATACTGTTAACATTTAAATTAAAAATTTTAAATAGCACACAAAAGTGTGTTACATGAAAGATGTTGACTTGAACACTAATAATGATAAATGTCCTCTTTTGATCCATTTCAGTTCTTCCTCAGATGTCTGAGGAAAATAGTAGGAACTATAACTAGCTGATTTCTGACCACTAGGTGGGGAAACAATACAATTTAAAATACATGGAACAGACTGAAAGTGACCAGAGGGGAAGGGGGAGAGGGATAAGGCGGAAAGAAGGGGAAGGGACTAGATAAAGAACAGGTATGCATGACCACAGACAAGGACAACAGTGTGGGAACTGACTATGGGAGTGAGGGGGACGCCTGGGCAGAGGAGGGCAATGGGGGAAAAATTGGGGCAACTGGAAGAGAATAACAATTTAAGTGATTACATTAAAAAATTTTAATATGTAAATTTGGCCTCCACCAGTTTATTTTCAAAGCTACTTATATTTTCATTTTTACCTGCCTCCTATTTTTCCCATTCCCACGGCATCCTGGCCTGAATGATGTAATTACAAGCGACTACTTGGGAGTCAGCAGGTGAGGAAGGCAACCCTGTCTCCTGAACTTCCCTTCTGGAGTCCAAGGACAGATTTGCTTTCTTGCCTTAGGCAATACAGACTCTACCCTGGGGGTGGGGGGGTGGGGCTTCAGCCGGCTGGGGCCGGGCCCAGTGGGGACCTCCACCCACCGACCTCCAGGGGGCTCCCTTACAGCCTCTGGCGCAGCCAAGCCCTGCTTCCTCCTCCACAGCACTACCCTGGCATCTTGGTTTTCCTCCTTCATTGGTTGTTCCGTGTTATTCTCCTTCCCTGATTCTTCTTCCCCCAGGCCCAGCAGGGTTCCCGAGCACCAGGACTTGTTTCTTCTCTCTAGCTACTCTCATGCCCTCGGGGATCTCACAACAGTCTCATGGCTTTAAGTGTGGAATATAGGCCTAGGACTGTCAAGTTCACATTTTTAAACTCCCTCCCCAATTTATCGCCTCTCACGCCAGGTTGCCTCCTGGCATCTCCACCGGGAAGTTTCAGAGACACCTTAAGCTGCTTCTGCCCACGCCTTGCTGCCCCTCCCCAGCAGAATTTGCTCCCGTGCAGCCTCTCCCATTTCAGCTGATGGCACAACATCCTCGGCGTTGCTCAGACCAAAATCTGGGAGCTTCTTTTTCTTTCCTATCCTGAATTCAAATTTTGCTTCAAAATATACCTGGAAGCTGGCCGCCTCTCACCGCCTCCACCCCCGGTAGAGCGCCCTCTACAGGTTGCCGGTGTTTCTGCAACACCTGCCTATATTCCCTGCTTGAACATTTGCTTCTGTCTCTTTTCAAACGGCTGTCAATTTTTATTAAACCCAAGTCAGAAAACAGCACTGCTCAACCTCTTTTTTTTTTTTTTTTGGTTCTCTTTCCCTGAAGGTAAGAACCACAATCTCTACCATGACTCACAAGGCCCTACATGAGCTAAGTCTTTTCCTGCTGCCCCCTCCCTTGGTTCGCTCCAGCTCCTTCCTAGGTTTTGGACATTCTAGGTCTATGTTCTGTCTGTTTTTTCTGCCTGGACGCGTTTCCCTCCAAATATCTGCATGTCTAACTCCCTCACTTCGTTGAGGCTGCTCAGGTATACCTTGCTATTAAGGGCGCTATCCTCACCTCCGCTTCAAGTTGCAACATGCTGTCCCATCTTACCCTCACACTATGCCACCCAACCCTGTGCTATTTTCTCCCACAGCACTCAGCGTTTCTGTACATCTACATATTTTTTAGCCTGTGTATTCTTTTGATTCCTTTGCTCTCTCGCCTCTGGTTTATGTGGGCGGGGTCTTTGTTTTATTCACTACTTCCTGAACTTGTATTACAAAGGCACAAAGTAGTGGTTTAGAAAGTAATTGTTGAGTGAATGTAAATAATCTGTTTAATCTTGCCCTGAGAGTGGCTGCTGACTGCAGAGGGAAGAATGGTGTTTACAGCCAGTGGAAGGGGCATGAGGGAAACACACAGGTGTGTGTTTTGAAGGGGGGTGTTGTGAAGAAAAGCACAGAAACACCCATCGTTGGCAATTTCACTGAAAGATCAACCTATACATCTCCCTTTAGCATTAAATATAACTTTTTGAACCAGACTATCAAGACCCCCTTTGCTTTCATTTCCTGTTTGGGTCTTATCTAGCTTCCTCCACTTGGGGGATAGTGTCTAACCCTGACATTTCTTAATTTTGAGCTCTCAAGTAACCTTCTGCCTACTTCAGATCTAAAGGGGGATGAGAGCCCAGAAGTTTTCATTATGTAGCACAATTTCCCTTTTGAAAAAAGATTATTTTATAGATGTGCTTTAGCTTTTATTTCCTCTATTCTTTCCATCTGACAATTAACTTTCAGATCATCCAATTATAGTTGATCTAAGCAATATAAGAATCTTGTTTCTCTCCATCTTTTTCTGAGAGTATGTATTTTGTGGAATTAAATATTTGGGGATATTCCTTATTTGTGGTAAAGGATAATCATGGAAAGCAATTTTCTAGAAGAAGAAAGGGAAAATCTAGCTTCACTGGCCATAGGCTCCATGCTTGCCACTGACTGAATATTTCTTTTTAAACCAACATTGCATTCCATTCCAATTTTCCACTTGCTTTCCCTCAGCCTGCTGTTGTGTTAAAAGAGCCCTCAGTGCAGCAAGGTTTTGACATTTCTAAAAAGTACCATCTAAGGAAATTTAAGCTTCACTAAAAGTTCCCTAGGTTTTTAAAACAACCCCAAATCTGAAGGATGACATTGGCTTAAATATCTACTTTATTCTTGTACGATCTTGGAGAACTTATTTAACTTCCTTAGAGTGCCATTTCCTCATCTGTGAAATGAAACATTATGCATTTGATAAGATTATAAGGATTACATATGTAAAATGTGTAGCACATCATAGGCTGTCAGTAAAATGTGGTGGTAGTGGCAGTAATGACGGTGATAATGGCGGTGGTGATGGCTATAGTGATGGTAATAACAATGGTGGTTGAGGTGATGGTCGTGGTGCTGACCACCACTGGGCAGTGGAAATTGTCTTCCCATAAAAGCTTAAGGGGAATGCTCTTGTAGAAACAGATAAACAAGAGTTGCTAAAGGTGCTGGAGGTATGAGAGCAGCCTGCTTAGACATCTTTTCTCCCTGTGAGCTGTCCACTTTTGTAGCCCCAGCAGTTTAACCCAGAACCCTCAGCATTCAGCCAAGCACAGTCTGAACATCTATGGCAAGAGGTTGACAAAGAAGTGACAAGATAACCTTCCACTTACTTTAGATCTAAAGGAGGTTTAATGTTTCTGGGAGGCAGACTTGGGACTGGCGGTTGCGTTGGGTAAGTAGCTGGCAATGGTGGTTGGCTGGCTGGATGGGATGGCGGAGGTGGTGGTAGGGAAGTTGTTGAGTAAGGTGTTTGGACTTTGCTGGTACCTAAAAAGCAAGACAAATAATAAAATGAATTAAGACAAGTCTTTAAAGTACAAGAACTGGTTATTCCAAGTATGTGGAAATGAGAACTTTATTTATTATTTTTTTTTTAATTTTTTTTTTTCAATGTATGGTTGCCTTTCACCTGCCTCCAGCCATGGACCTGGCTGAAGACCTGGCTTGCAACCTGGTTCTGTGCCCTGGCTGGGGAATCGAACCAATGACCTTTGGGTTCACAGCTGGCACCTTATCCACTGTGCTACCAACCAGGGTCTAGAAATGAGAATTTTAAACAAAAAATGTAAGAAATGCGTCCTAAATTGAATTAATGCTAAGTTATCATGGAGCATGGCATTTTTAATTGTTCCATTTCTTTTACATATTTTTTTTAGCCTTATTGAGATATAATTAACAAATAAAATTGTAAGATATTAAAGTATCTTTAATATCTTACAACTTTAAGATATTATAGACCTATCTGTTGTTTAAGGATTCCTTCCATGGAGTTAATTAACACACCCATCACCTCATGTGTTTACTTTTTTTTGAGGGGGAGAGAATATTTACAGTTTACTCTCTTGGCAAATTTCAATGATATAACACAGTGTTATTAACTATAGACACCGTGTGAAATATTAGATCCTCACACCTTACATACCTTATAACTGGAAGTGTACATCCTTTTACCTGCATTTCCCTATTTCCCCCACCACTAGGCCCCAGCATCCACCTTTCTACTCTGTCTCTTTGAGTTCAATTTTTATTTTTATATTTTTAGATTACATGTATGTGATACCGTGAAGCAGTTGTCTTCTTCTGGCTGATTTTACTGAGCATAATGCCCTCCACATTCATCCATGTTGTCATAAATAACAGGATTTCCATTTTTTAAGGCTGAATAACATTCCACCATATATATTTAGCACATTTTCTTTATCCTTTTATCTGTTGATGGACCCTTAGCTTGTTTCCATACCTTGGCTGTTACGAATAATATTGCTATGAATGTGGGACTATAGCTATTTTTTTTCAGATAATGACTTTGCTTCCTTTGAATATACATCAAGAAGTGGGATTGTTAGGTCATATGGTATTTCTATATTTATTTTCTTGAGGAAATGTTGTGGTGTTTTCCATAGTGGATGCACCAATTTACATTCCCACCAAGAGTGCACAAATGCTCCCTTTTCTCCAGGCTTTTTGGCATTTTTCATCTCATGTCTTTTTTATAATAACCACTCTAACAAGTGGGAGGTGATATTTCATTGTGCTTTTGATTTGCATTTCCCAGATGATTAGCTGGTAAATGTTCCATATCTTGAGATAAATAAGTTTTTTGGTTTAAGTCCCACTTTTAAAAATAACTTTTTACCTCGTTAAGGAAAGAAAACCTTAAAAATTATTAAATCTGTGTGCGGAGTATACGAATGAAAATTTCATAGTAGAAAGTAAAGCAACAAAAGAAAGTTCTCTTACCTTTTATGAACCTGAGTTTTAATATTATGGATTTTGTGAACAAGCCAAGATCAATTTTAATGTCACATTCTTTATGTTTTACAAATGTAGATTATTTTTATCTGACCCATTATTTTATACCAAAGAGATTTAGCTTTTTGTGTTGTTTTCATAGGTATTGTATTTTTACTTGTTTTTGATGATTTCCTTTACTTTTTAATGAACAATATATTTTGTCTGAGTTGTGATTTTTAAACATTGAAACCGATGAAAAACTCACAAGTAAATCATATATATTACAGAAATTATTATATTTTTGCATGGGACTAGCAAAACTAAATAAATATGAGTTACCTATAATTTCATCACTGAGCAGTAACTACTAAGTTACATGTGTTTTAAAACACTTTCATGCAAATACATACTTTTATGAGAGGGGGGCAAAAGGGGAGCAAAATGAGAGCATTTTGCTATTTTCCTATCAGCTTTTTATTTTTCTCAATATTCATAAGTATCTTTTCAGGTTAATATAAATCTAATTTTAAGTTATTAAACTATTGTTCTTCATGTAGTTTTATCATGATTTTAAATAACCGGGGCTTTAATAGTACTAGATATTTATATAACTCTTTTCTTTTTTTAAGAATTTATTTATTTATTATAAATTTATTTTTATTGTATCTTTTCTTTTTTTTAAAGATTTTATTTATTATTTTTTAGAGAGAGGGGAAAGCAAAGAGGCAGAGAGAAAAACATCAATTTATGGTTGCCTTTCACCTCCCTCCAGCTATGGACCTGGCTGGAGATCTGGCTTGCAACCTGATTATGTGCCCTGGCTGGGAATCGAACCAGCGACGTTTGGGTTCACAGGCTGGTGCCTTATCCACTGTGCCACCAGCCAGGACTCTTTTCTTTTTTGATATAATAAAAGAGGCTTAGTATATATCTTCAAAGTTTTACTTAGGATACATTCCATTAAGAAGAAATTTTAGGTCAAACAACATTTTTTTTACCTTTATTTTATTTTATTTTTTTACAAAATATCAAATTATCTCCCAGGGACATACCAACTGAAAGCTTCATCTGTTAGTATGTGAGCGAGCCCATTTTCATTTGCTTTGCTGACACTGGCATTATTGTTTTGAATCTTTAACAATATTATGAAAAATATTTTACCTTTTTGTTTTAATTTCATTTTTATCAAACTAATACATGCTCAGAAATTAGCAAGTCAGTGACCAATAACATAAAAGAAAAACCCTTCCAACATTTTAGATGTTTCTTTTGCATTACATATATATATATATATATACACACACACACACACACACATATGCTTGATTCATAATTTTAAAAAATATTGGGTTTCTGTTTAATAGATGTGGATTTTTGCTCTCCTCCCTTTTCCATTCCAATATAGCAACAGCATGACTTTTTTGACTATATTTGCATTTATTATTTTCATTATCATGACTAGGTAAATATTGTTCTTTGCTGAGTCATGTAGTATTCTATAATGGTTACATTTCCCTTCTCATGAAACTTTTTTCCTAGAGTAAGTTTGTCATTTGCAAAGTTTTCTTTGAACTCTTTCTTCTTACAATTTTCAATAGTTTGTAAAATACCTTTAAACACTTTCTACAAAATTAAACCTGCCAGATAATTGATCCAGATAATTTGGCTGCTCTGGCTCCTGCTTCTACCTGTACATAGCAGAAACAAACAAACAAACAAACAAACAAAAACAAACAAAAAAAATAGTCTTTCACAGACATAACCTTAAAAATCTCCAAAACCTTTAAAGAAAACGTAGTGCTTTCCAGTAAATGTCCTTAATGAGTCAATGGCGTATTATATAGAAAGCTTCCTAGTTCTTAATTGCTTTTAGATATTTGTGCCTCTTTCCAAAGTATTTCTTTTACTTACAGTAATAAACATGTTATCCCTCTCCTCACTGTCACAGACCTTTCTCAGGAGCTGTAGATACTGCTCAGGCCCTGTGCTCCTGCCTGGGGACACTCCCTGCCTGTTTCCATCCTGCTCCTCTTCAAGCCTGGGGGAACATGCTCTGAAGTCTTCCAATGCTTCGCAGGTATTTAGCAGCAAGACGTTTTGCTTTGCAAAAATCTGTGGTCACTTTTAAATATTACAAGGGACATGTTTGCATGTATACAAAACAATTCTGAGAAAAAGCACCTTTGTTTTTCAGGAGAAAAAAAATAGGTGGGTTCACCTTAATGTAAAATGATTGGCTCTAAATTCTCAATTGGGACTTTTTAAAGTAACCAAAATGGAATTAGTGATACTGGAACTCTCAAAAGCAAAAATCCAATCTGTTGTGATGGAAAGGGGAGGGGGTGGATTCTAATAACGTAAGTAAAAAAGAAACAAACAATAAATCTATAGAAAATTTCTGAGGTTAATCATAATACCATCAAGTAAACACCTTTCTTGCCAGGCACCATTCTAGGCATCTTACATATGTCATCTTATTTAATGTTCATAATAAGGCTATGGAGTGTATAGTTCATCATATAGTTTCCATTCAATAGTTAAGAAAATTAACCAAGTTCAGGGAGTGTGTGGGGTCAAGCTCAGTCAGAAATGGAACCTTAGTCAATTTCTTATGATGACTTTGTCCTTTCAGCTATTTTGCTGTTCCTTCAAGTAACAAAATGCACTTATTGGTAAGGTCAAATGGACACATTAATGGGCTTTCCTAGGAGATCATAGCTGAACACATTCCAGCTTTTTCAATGGGTGCCTTTCCTCTTAGTGAAATTTTGTAAGACTTCAGTTTCAGGCAGAACAGGACAGGCTCTGGAGAATATAAAGTAATCCCAAAGCATATATTCACATATATGGGTGTTTCAGATGTTGAGTTTATAATTTATATGAGCATTTGACTTTGGAATCCCGATCGTAGGAAAGCAGACATTTAGGAGCTAGTGAAAAATGGGTCCCTAAAGTTGAATGACTGATATGAGTTGGCAGAAAAAATGTCTTAAGAAATGGAATTTGAAATAAAGGCCTTCGCTGGTGGCAAGGTGGATAAGGTGCCTGCCTGTGAACCCAAAGGTCGCTGGTTCAATTCCCAGCCAGGGCACATAACCAGGTTGCAAGCCAGGTCTCCAGCCAGGTTTGTAGCAGGTGAAAGGCAACCATACATGGATGTCTCTCTCCCTCTCTGCCTCTCTCCCTTCCCCTCTCTCTAAAAATAATAAATAAAATCTTAAAAAAAGAAAAGAAAAATAAATAAAGTCATGAAAGAACTTAGAAGATATAAAATAAATAAAATAACAGTCAACAAAAACTTTAGAGTTTAGCTAAAAGTAGCGATAAGCCTGACCGGTAAGGGTCACTGGTTCAATTCCCTGTCAGGGCACATACCTGGGTTATGGATCTTGTTCTGGTTGGCATGTGTGTCAGAGGCAACTGATTGGTCTTTTTTTCTTACATTGATGTTTCTCTCTCTCTCTTTCTCCCTCTTTTCCCCTCTCTCTAAAATCAATAAATGAAATCTTTTTTAAAAATTAGGAATATAAAATTGAGAGAGAATACCCCACACTGATCAAACTAATCAGGGAGTATTGCCTAAGGCTTTAAAATGCTGAATCTGAGAAGACCATTTGGAATTCCTTCCTCAGAAATGACACAATTTTGTAGAAGTACAGATCCCATCACAGTGGGAAGAGATGGTCTCCTGGACAGTGCAAGGTGACTCAGTGACAGGGAAATAATCAGGTAAATGTGCAACCTACTACCCCCTTTCCTCGCAAGTGCGATCCAGGAGCTGTATTCCTGGGCATTTTAACAGTAGCGTGAGAGTTCAAGAAGGATTTGGGGGAGGAAGAAACTTTCTTTTACTGTTTCAAGTTCTTTCAGCTCATCTAATGATAAAATTGTACAGAACAGATTAACCAGAGACAATAACAGAATTTCATTACCAATGTACGTATGTGAACTCCACACAATGGAGAGATTCAGAGACAGGAAGGAAAAATGAGGTATGTATGACACTCTGATCTGAGGATGAGGTAAGGCGCCTTGGAGCTTCTGAAGGGAAGACAGTCATGTACAGGCTGCTCAGAAGAGCAGATAGATTGATCAGTAAGTAGAAGTTTGCCCTGCCTTACAGGCAGATCATAAAAAGTTACTGCTGTTGATAACTTTCATTGTGAGCAAGACCGCTGATTTCAATTCTTTAAGGGAGACATAAAAGTTCCTCTTAGACTTGGAGGATCTTGGTTACCTTCAGCTTAAAATAATTTGCAGGCCACAGTGACACCGATTAGAGGTCTTTTCTGAACCTCCTGCCAGGAGATACTGGGCATTTTGCTAAAAAGGTCAAGTGGGAGCTTGACTTACATTTTGCTATGACATCTGAACTTTCACAAGACGTAATAGTTTTAATAATATAATTCTTAGCTTTACTAAAAATGTGGCTAATGGCAAAAATAAGAGAACTGACTATACTTGTATTAGGGAATAGTTCATACTGCTTACAGGGGAAAAAATGAAGTAGGTTGGGAATGAAGAGAAATTGCAAAATTGTGTAGACACAAAACCAACCCTCAAGAATCTGGAAAGTTAACAGCCTCTGATTCAAACTTTTCATCCTCTTTAATTTTGGAAGCTCTTAAGAGGTTTTGCACAAGGCTCAGGCACACCCGGATGGGTGGAACTCCAAGGTCATTTTATGAGGAGGAAATGACTAGCAGGGGCTCTTGTGTGAGTCAGGAGTTATCTGGCCCTGCCCTGAGGGCGGCTCCAGATTGCCCAAAACACAGACTCCCCAAAGTGATGGCATTTTGTGAGCACCTAAAACTCTGTAAATAGAAGAGTAGAATTAAAGGAAAAAGAAAGGAGGAGAAAGGGAAGGGATGATTAATGAACACACAATGAAGGTCTTCTATACTCATAGAAAAAGGAAATAGTATTCGTTCCCAATCTTTGCACTTTAGATGTTTCTAATATCTAGATTTTAATAAATCTAATATTTAGATTTTTCACTGTCTAGAATCAATACAAAGGTCTATGAGGACTTAGGAGATCTACCGCATAAATTCTGACATTTATGGCTTTTGGCTAAGAAGGGACCTGGAGCCTTCACGTCACAGGAGCCTGAGAAGCACCTAGAATTGTGGTTCTCAACTTCCTTTTAAATCTATAGGTTCCTTCACAAAACCAAAAGCATTGTATGATACTGCTCTCTGTTGCCATAAAAACTGGACTTCAGACCAGACATTTCTAATTCTGTTTTTTTTGGGGTGTGTGTGTGTGTCTTAGAATTAGGTCAGGCATTAAGAAACTTCAGCTTTACATGGACATGGACAACAGGTGGGATTGACTTTGGGGGGAATGGGTGTGGGGGGAGGGGGACAGAGGGGAGCAAAAAGGGGATGGATGTAATACAACAACAATAAAATTAAAAAAACAAAACAAAACAAAACAAAAAACTTCAGCTTTACCACAAACTCTATCACCAAAGAGCTTTTTGTCTTTGGCAAATCAGAGTCTCCCCATGATTTCATTTTTCCATCTTCCAGATGGCAGAGATAAGATTCCAGCTACTTCCCAGCGATTTAAGGATAAGAAGAGCTGATATCCCTGAAAGTATCTGGGAAAGTCTGAGGCAGGCTATAAACATAAATGATGGTCACACAAAGAAAAGTCCTGTAACTAGAGTTATTACTGACTTAAGTTATCCTGACTGAAACTATTTTGAAGTCATCTATATGTTTATTCTCTGGGAATTGTGCTTGCCCTTGGGTTTAGCCTTTGAACTGGCAACTCCAGGTATAGATTTTAGTTTCTCTGGGCCTGGGTGGGCACATGGCTATTGCCCATCCAAATGGGAAAAGCCACTGCATGACCCGTGAACTCCATGTTCAGTAATTTATAAAACAATTGAGAGACACACATAACAGAACCCCCAGCAACTCACTCTCACCTAACTATACACAGGCTTCCTCAGGACTGAGTTTCATGCAGACCTTGTCACATTTACCAAAATGGATGGTTCAACCCATATTCCCAAGCCCTCCTCATGCTTCCTTCATTCACCTCAGATAGCCTTGCCCATCATTTGACTAAGCACATGGCAAGCACTCCACCCAACCATCTTCACTTATTCTTCGTTCAAACTTAAAACCGCCATCTGTCTTGGTCTCCCTGTTGCCTTTTCTCTCAATTTTTTGGGAAAATGTCATTCTTTGTTACCAACACGAATGGACATTCTTGGTTTGTATGAGTGTTCGCTTCCTTACAGATTGTTCCTTTCATTATTAATTCCTTCCCTTGTATCAAGCAAGAAACACTTAGTAAGCTCTTACTGTATGCTCTGGACTGTGTGTTTCATTCTTTAAGATATATGTCCTGTCTTAACTATGGTCTGGTCTCCTCTCCTCTAAAGAAACACAACAATGTTCTTTCTTTCCCTTTCCTCCACTTGAGTTATAAGCTACTTTTTCTCCTTCCCTTCACAGACAAACTTCCTGAAACAAAAGTCTGTATTTGCAACTTCTCTTTCTCTATTTTTTAAGATGTTAGTTATTTGTTTATTTTTAGAGAGAGGGGAAGGGATGGAGAAAGAGAGGGAGAGAAACATCAATGTGTGGTTGCCTTTATGCACATCCACAACTGGGGACCTGGCCTGCAACCCAACCATGTACCCTGACTAGGAATCAAATTGGCGACCCTTTGATTTTTAGAATGGCACTCAATCCATTGAGCTATACCAGCCAGGGCTCTGTATCTTTTTAAAAAAATTTATTGAGCCTAGAAAGAGAGAAAGGGAGAGAAACATTGCTTTATCCACTCATTTATGAATTCATTGGTTGCTCCTTGCATGTGCCCTGACCAAGAATCGAACCCACAACCATAGTGAACCGGCATGGTACTCCAACCAAATGAGCTACCCAGCCAGGGCCAGTCACTTTTACATCTTTATTGTACGTGGTGGCTTCATGGCAGAGTGAAGAATGAAAGCGCTCTGGGATAGATAAGCTTGGGTTTGAATTCAGACTCCACTACTTTTATGTTAAACTTCAGTTGTTTATTACTCAATTTAGGACTTTGAGTAAGGTGCTTGACTTCTTCAAGTCTTCATTCATTCATCTGTGAAA
Organism: Noctilio leporinus; assembly: GCA_004026585.1. Classification (NCBI taxonomy): domain Eukaryota; kingdom Metazoa; phylum Chordata; class Mammalia; order Chiroptera; family Noctilionidae; genus Noctilio; species Noctilio leporinus. Next base: position 90,232 of record PVIW01001746.1, on the reverse strand, counting down.
TGGTCACATACACCCACCTTGCAGAAGCAATTGACACATTTTGGCTCTTAATAAATGTTCCTATTCTTCTTAGCTATTACTTGGTTTGGCTGCATCATTGATGCATTGAGATCTACCTATATCAACTGTAAAACCAACCAACCAACCAACCAACCAACCAAACAAACAAACAAGCCATGTCCCTAAACCAATAATGCCTAATACTGGTTCTATTAGAATATCTTAGAATGGATTAAGAATGAGGATGTTTAACCTTAAATCCATCCCATTAGGTACCAAAACAAACATTACGTTTGCTTTCTGGATTCCTAAACATACAAGGAGCGACTTCAGCATGGGAAATAGCATGGTTTCATGGACAGAACACTTGTGTGGGCATCACTGAGACCTGGGTTTGGCGCCTAGTCTCATCCAACACTAACTGTAGGACACTGGATATTTATTTTGCTTCTCTGGGTTTTATATTCCCTGCCTGTTAAAATGGGTCTACTGATTCTTAACTCTAAGGATGACTACGAGAATGATAAAGAACATGTGCAGCTGCCCAGCGCGTCACAGGTATTCTACTTATGAATTATCCCAGCACCTTGAACTGTGTTGGTTATGGAACAGGCCCAATCAGGCCTCTCAGGCACATTGACTTCTATCTCTGTAGAGGGACTGAGATCATCACAAAATACTTTTAATAAATTAAACAATTGTTTTCTAAACTGTCATTTGTGTCTGAAACAACACGCTAATTGTTGCACATCCTATAGAACACAGGCTTGGGAAAAGCCACAGGTTCTTTTAAATGCAGTGTGGTGGCTGTCCTGCCTTCCTCAGTATTAGTAACCATGCAGCTGAGTACTGTTCAGAGAGCTTTCCTTCATTTGTGCACAGAACCCTCACATATAGTTTCTTATACTAGTTTTATTTTCTTTAAAATTCTCATGAACTACTTTTTCATTGATTTAGTCATTTTCTTCCCAGTTAAATACTAAAAGCAGGCCTAACGTGTCAATAGCTGGCCATAGAGCTTGGCCCCTACCATACATAGTAGTGCATTTACTGCTTTATTGATTTGTACTTTCTTGTCCCTTCGGGGAAGAGAAAACCCTGATTTATCTCTGGTCAAGATGGCAGCATAGACAGACATACGTGGTTCACCTCTTTAGACAACCACATCAAAATTACAACTATATATAGAACAACTATCACTCACAACTATCAGAAATCAAGTTGAATGGAAGTCTGATAACAACGGAATTAAAGAAACTACATCCATCCGGACTGGTAGGAGAAGCATAGATGTGGAACATGCTGGTCCCTCACCCATGTGTAGTGGAGAAAAATTCAGGAGGGATACCTCAGGAGTGAGGAGTCCCAGCCCCACACTGGTCCCTCAGCCCAGGGTTCCAGTGCCAGTAAGATAAGTCCCCACAACTTCTGATCACAAAAACCAGCAGGATTGAGTCAGTGGAAGAAACTTCTGGAACCCCAAGAAGCTCCCCTTAAAGAACCTACACATAGACTGACCTGCGCAGACTCACACCCTTTGAGCTCTAGCACCTGGGTACCAGCTGTAAAGGCACCGGTAGCATAAAGGGAGGAACTTTAGTGTCTGGTATCATGGTGAGCAGGGGCCATTGCCCCTTTTCTAAACCCTCTCCACACGGGAGCCTGCAAGCTGGTGCCATATTGAGACTCCATCAACCTGGCTAACACTGAATGACCTGGCATGGAGAGCCCGAGACTCCACCCCACCCAATTTATAGGCCCACCCAGCTGCTTTTTCATACGAATGGCTGGTCATGGCTCACGTTTCACAACTTCCTAAATCCCATCAAACAAGCAATAGTTGGCCTCAGCCCCAGGTCCAGTACTAGCAACAACCAGCCTAGATTCACAGTTTGCTTTGCCTGGGACTCTCCGAGCCCAGCACAAGTAGCAGCACCTCAGGTTGCTTTACAGCTCAGGCAGGGTGGCCCTGTGCAAAACACAGATGGTGGCTGACCTTGGCCTGCACCACCCAGGAAACCCCAGGGCCAGCACTCCCAGTGAAAGCCACAGATACTTCAGAGCACCACCACCAGCCCATGCACAGCTGATCCCCTGTGGAGGGTGGAGGGTGGTGGTGGGTGGTCACAGCCAGTCCTTACCACTGACTGGCCTAGGCAAACCCCTCCCATTGATCTGGCAACAGCAACCAAGGCTCAACTATAAGAGGAAGGTGTACCCAGTCCACATGGAGGGCGTACTTCAAGTACCCAGCTTGGGTGATAGGGGAGGCTGTGTCACTGGACCCTATAGGACACCTACTACATTAGGCCACACTACCAAGACATGGAGTCAAAGCAGCTCTGCTGAATATACTGAAGCAAACACAGGGAGGCTGCCAAAATGAGAACACAAAGAAACATGATCCAAACAAAAAAACAGATAAAAGCTTCAGAAAAAAAAACTAAACAAAATGGAGATAAGCAATCTCTCAGACGCAGAGTTCAAAACAGTAATTATAAGGGTGTTCAAGGAACTAAGTAAGGACCTCAACAGCATAAAAACAAAGGATACACTAATTGAAATAAAGAACAATTTACAGGGAAACAACAGTAGAGTGGATGTAGCTGGGATCCAAATCAATGACATGGAACACAAGAAAGCAAAACACAACTAATCAGAACAAGAAGAAAAAAGAATCCTCCCAAAATTAGGATAGTATAAGCAGCCTGTGGGACACATTTGCATCATAGGGGTGGCAGACAGACAGGAGAAAGAACAAGAAATTAGAAATCTATTTGAAAAAATAATTAAAGAAAACTTTCCTAATTTGGTGAAGGAAATAAACATGTAAGTCTAGGAAGCACAGAGAGTCCCAAACAAGATGGATACAAAGAGGCCCACTTCAAGACACATCATAATTAAAATGCCAAGGTTAAAGAGAGAATCTTACAAGCAGCAAGAGAAAAACAGAGAGTTACCTACAGGGGAGCTTTCATAAAACTATTGGCTGATTTCTCAAAAGAAATTTAGCAAGTTAGAAGGGATTGGATTTCAAAGTTATGAAAAGCAGGGAAAAACAGCCAAGATTGTTCTACCCAGCAAAACTATCACTTAGAATCAAAGGACAGATAAAAGAGCTTCCCAGACAAGGAAAAACTAAAGGAGTCCATCATCACCAAACCATTATTATATGAAATACTAAAGGGACTTATTTATGAAAAAGAAGATCAAAACTATGAATAATAAAATGGAAAAACTACAAATGTATCAACAATTGAATCTTAAAAAGAAACTAAGCAAAAAAGAAGAACAGAGATAGAATCATGGATACAGGGTGCATTTTGTTGGTTGTCAAATAGGAGTGAGGTGTGACAAAACAAGTGAAGCAGTGAGGGAATTAAGAAATAAAATAGGTAGTTACAGAATAGCCACGGGGATATAAAGAACAGTGTAGGAAATGGAGTAGCCAAAGAACTTACATGCATGACACATGGGCATGAACAATGGTGGGGGGAATTGCTTGAGGGAGTGGGGAGTGCTGGGTGGAGGGGGAGCAAAGGAGGAAAAGTCAGGACAACTGTAATAGCATAATCAATGTAATATAATTTTTAAAGTAATTAAAACTATGTTGTTATAAAATACATACACAGTAAAACATTTAACGGAAGAGGGAATACTGAAAAAAAAATCTAATGTCTAGATCCTATGTCCTGGACTTCACTCAAGAAATATTCCATCTATTCTTTTATATAAATGGTACCATAGAAATATATTATTCTGTACTTTGTGTTCTTAATTTTAAAAAGAGATTATTTTGTATTTTTACAAATAGGGTGATCAGTATTTTTCATAGCTGTGGAGCTTTATATTGCATAGATTTACCATAATTTATTTGGTCAGTCTCCTAACTGATAAAAATTTAGATTATTTTAGTAGCTTTATTAAGATATAATTTATGTAAGTACACTGGTTTTAAAGTATACAATCTATCGGTAATATACTTACAGTTGTGCAACCATCATCATAATCCAATTTTGGTGATGATAAGAATCATCACCAGAGTAAACTCTGTAGCTACTAACAGTTGCTCCCTACCCCTGTCTTCTCTCCCCCTGTGTTGGGCAACCACAAATCGACTTTTGGTTTTTATAGATTTATCTATTCTGGACATTTCATATTAATAGAATCATAAATATTTGGCCTTCTGTGACTGGTTTCTTTCTACTTGTTTTTTCAGTTTCATCATGTTGCAGCAGAAATGGGTACTTTATTTTTTAATGACTGAATTATAGCCTATTGTATGCATACCACATCTATTTATTCATTCATCAATTGGTGGATGTTTGAGTTGTTTACAGTTTTTAGCTATCATAAATAACTCTTGCATGAGCATTCATGTTCATACCTTTGTGTAGATGTAAGTTTTCATTTTTCTCGAGTATATGCCCAGAGTAGAATTGCTAAGTAACTCCATGCCTAACCTTCTGAGAAACTATAGGTTGTTTCTTACATTTTTATATTTATAAAAATTCTTATACTTATAAAAATTCTTATATTTTTATATTTTCTATTATTTTTAAAATAATCATGATTATAAAATTATTCTAGTACTTATTTCTTTGACCATAAATGTAAATACATCTGTAGAATAAATTCAAGAAAGTGAAATTGGTAGGTCAAAAAAGCCAAACATTAAAACCTTTTGGTAAATAATGCCATTTCATGAGTTTTTATCCATTTGTGGGCCATCTAGCATAAAAGGTAAATATCTGTTCGTACTTCTTTAGTTGTAACAATTCTGATGGGTAAAAAATAATATGACATTTCAATTTGCATTTATATGTTTATAAGTGAGGCTAAGAGTCTTTTCATAGATTTATAAGACATTTTATTTGCATATGTGCGTGCTTGTGTTTCCTTTACACAGAATTTTGGAGGTACAACATCCTATTTAGTTAAGTAGCTGAAAAGAATAAACATCATGACTTTTATAACTGGAATTTGATTTAATATAAAATATAATTTATAATATAGGCATGAAGGTAGATATTGATATATTTATGTCATAGTATCTTAAAAATTTCCAGAAGATCCCCAGCAGCCTTCAAAGGTAAGAACTTGAAAGCTCTTGGTCACTGGTTTAGAAAATCTACTTTTACAGAAATTTTCCTTGCCCTAATTCATAATTATCTGTTTTTATCTTCAAAGAATTTGTAAATTCACAGTGGGTGGGAAATTTTGAAAACTAATTTAGTTGAAAACAAAAACTGTCACTAGATTAGTAAGAAACCCTTAGTTTTGAAAGTAAGCTGCCAAGAAAATGTTGGTTAGCTTAGAATAGTCCATCAAAATGGAAAAAAAAAGTAATACTGAAATGTCAGTTTTTGCATAGATAATCAAAGCAGGAATCAGGATGAAGCTGAAAAAGTAGAGCAAAACAAATTCGATAACTAATTAGATGAAAATAAGTAAAGAAAGGCTTTGATTACTATCTGAAACTTCTCCACCTCAGACCCTGCTTTAGCATTCAGTGCCTCTGAATCTTACTTTAATTCTTAAAAATTCACTTCCCCAATAACTTTGATGGCTATTTGTTATCTGTACAATTATTTGCATAATTATATGTAATGATGAAGCATATATTATTTTTATAAATGAGTTTACTTATTTTCAATTTATAAAATAACATGAAATTAAATCAGGCAGTTATTTGATAGACAATTTCTGACTTAGACTCTTTTCTTTTAACAATATTAACTATTGGTTTAAAAGGAAAAACAGTATATAAGAACCCTCCCCCCTTTTTGGGGGGGTCATATGCTCAGAGCTTACAGAATGCCACTCTCTTGCTCCACATAATTGATGATGACAATGGAATTTCTTTTCTTCAAATGCAAAAGTTATTTTTAAAGTATACTAATAATATATAGGAGGACAGAAAGCACTAGAACTCAAGCTTTCAAAACCCCCACAGATGAGTTGATCCATGTGTTGAAGGAATGGTGAATTTTTGGGTGAATGAGTACTTTAAAAATAAAATCAATCTAACCCAGAAATAGACCATGCATGAATAGAGTTGCTACAGATACCACATTACAACTTTAGAAGACTGGCAAATAAAAACAGATGCTCCAAATCAACTGCCTGTGGAAGCCAGGCAGGAACCTGTGTTTGTACCCTGAGCTGAGAATGCGACTGGCAAGCAGGGGGTTAATGCCCCGTCTCAGTGGAGTGGCTACTAAAGGGTTCCAGCCACTGTAAATATGTGAAGAACAAGTCTAAACTTTTCTACAAAATCTTCCAATTTCTGAATGTTGACAACTAAGAAAACAAAAGAAAGAAAGAAAACAACCAATCCGACCCCTCTCCCCAAACTCTGCACACCAAGCAAAGCACATTGGCGGGCTATATTAATTGGTGAAGGAAACACAATTTAATTTAAATTTTTTAAATTAAGGAAGAGGAAGTTGCCATAAGGAAAAAGTTTATTAAGGGAAATTGCCTAATCATAGGTTCATCTAGAAAGCCATTTCTTCCCCCTAACAAATACTGTGAGGTTTCCAAGGGGTAAATGAGACCATCAGACCAGGTGGAGAGTCGCAGTGAGCTGAAGAGAGAGACGCAGAAGTGCCAGCAAGTTAGCACTTCCTGTAGCACTGAGCGCAGCAGGTGCTCCCGGTGGGACTCCGGGGAAGGATCACTGGGCTGACAGAGTGACCATAACCCTGAGTGAGAATCACAGCTATGCAGGTAGATGGGTGTAAAGAGAAGGTATTCAGTTCAATTAATGTTTGCCCATCTGCAACAATGATTATTATTGTCATTGTTATTTTTGAAAGACCACCTAGGTAGAAGAAAGGAAGGACCCTGAGTCAAGAGACAGCACAGAAGTGTCACAAGGTAAGTCAAGGCCTCGAGAAGAGAAAAACACAGAAGAAAGAGAAGGCCCAGAAGAGAAATACAGAAATGATACAGAAGCTCCTATCAGAGTTGTAATCTTAGGTTTCTCCCTTTTCCCTCTGTTCTTGAAAAAGGAAAGTATGTTTAATTACACAAATAATGCAATAAGCATTTCTGAAAGAAGCACAACACAGATAAAGTAAAATGTCCCATGACTTCTCTCTCCCTCTCTCCCTCTCCTTCCCTGAAGCAACCAACTGTTATCTTTGCTGAATTTTTTCTAAAACTTAATTACCAGTGTATGTATGCATAGAAATAAATATCTGATTACAAGTCTAAATATTCCTATCCACTGAATATTATATCTACATCTATCAAGCCCATCTCGTTCTTTGTAACCGAGCATGAGTGTTTTGGGATACTCCACGGCTCACCTCCCACACTGGACTACTGCTAATGAGGCCATCAGCAGCCCATCACATGCTCCTCTGTGTATATGTGGCTGTAGTTGTCTAGAATAGATAATGACAAGTGGGGTGTTATCAAAGTGGACTTGCCGAAGCCTTACCTCCTCATAGCCTCTTTGCAACTGGACATTTTAACCTATTTTTCTTTCTTGCCAACACAATTACTTAATCTTTCTGAGCCTTTGTTTAATCTGTAAAGTGATAAATTTCTACTTCATAATAAAGTTAAGATAATTATGTCAGTTAACAAAAGTGCTTATTACGATGAGTACCTGGCCTAGAGTAGATACTTCATAAACATTCATTGCCTTCCCTTATTACAGCTTCCTTAGTGAGGAAAAATTTAGTCAAATTAGATGTATTTGGATAATTTTCTTAAGGTGCTGACAAACCTTTGCAATTATAGCATATGTTTAATCATTGAGTAAATTCACTTTTTAAAGCCTATGTTCATATTCTATTTTTAATTATAGTTTTATAATTAGGAATATTTTTTTATAGCTTACCATTACTATGTTACCATGGCCTGTGTTGTAACTCAATTTCCCACAACATTTCTTTTTTCAAATGTTGTGAAACCTTTGTTTTTATAAGCCATTGTGACATTGTTTGGGCTTTATTTAGTCTTTTTCATTTATCTGAGGTGAATAAAGCTGTACTTTAATGACAATGTAAATATAAGCTTATGTTAATTTTAAAAAGGATTTTATTTATTAATTTTTAGAGAGAGGGAAAGAGAGGGGGAGAGATAACAATCATCCAGAGAAACATTGATCAGTTGTCTCTCACATGCCTCCAACCAGATATGTGGCCTGAAACCCAGGCGTGTGCCCTAACTGGGAATCTAACCAATGACCTTTAGGTTTGTGGGATGATTCCCAACCCATTGAACCACACCAATCAAGGCAAACTTACTGGAATCAAAACACAATTAAAAATTTTGGAGGGGGAACTTAAGATCTATGATAATGTCTAAAAACCTAAAATTGAAATGTACTGTCCTGATTATCTACAGCTCAGTCAGTTTTACCAATTGAACATAGAGATTTCTCCATCTCATTTATCTCATCTCTATGCTTTACTCAATGATTTAAACCAGTCAAATATTACCAAGTTCATAGTTCCTACTTCTAATTCATAAACTCCATAATTATATTATACAAATTAAAATACTGTTGCAGTTACATTGTACATCTAACCCTGCATGAAATCCAAATACAGTAGTAAAATGGTGAAATTAAAATCTCATGAATCAATACTGATTCCTCTTTTGTTTTTTCCCAACTCCCTACATTCAACATACGAACGATTCAGAGGTATCAATGCTACCTCTGAAACATATTTCAAATTCACCTACTTCTCTCTCTTGCACCGTACCTCCCTAGTCCAAACCACATCATTTCTCACCCAGTAGCCTTCTAACCAGTCTTTCTGCTTCACTGTTATTTGCTTACATTTTATGCTCCAAACAGTTGTCAAAGAGAAACCCTAAAATGTTAACCAGGTAGTAATGGCTCCGATTTGAGTAGATTTCTATGACATTTTCCAAACTATGACCTTCTAGGACCTACTGGATTTGGTCTGTACCCACTACTGCAGCTTCTAGTTGAATTACTACCCCTCACCTCCAGTATTCCAGCCTACTCAAGGCCTTTTAGGTTGTCTAACCACATTGAGATGGTTCTTACTTACCTAAGGAACTGGCACTAACTACTCTCTGCTCAGACATTCCTATCCTGTATCATTGTCTAGTCGGACTCTCTCCGACTAGACAGTATCTGCTTAAATATCATCTTCTCAGGGAGGTCTTCACTGTTGACCTCATTTAATCCCTTCACCTTGTCTGCTCAGTCACTCTATTGTATCACTCTAGTTTTTCACAGTTCTCAGCATTCTTTGAATTTGTTTATTCATTTACTTCTCTATAATCTGTTCCTCCAAATTAAGCTCCATGAGAGCAAAAACTATACTGTATATCAATCTCATTGTGTATTTTAAGCATAAACTTATAGTGGTCACTCACTAAAGATTTGTTGAATGGTCATATAAATAACTAATTTTCTTTTTAAAAATATGAAATGTCAACCCTCTTGGCTCTTACCTCTTTTAGATCAATACCAAAAGTTAAACACCATAAAGCATTTACTTTGTAATTTGTTTATCACTAATATTCACAGTAAGGATTTGTTTTTTAGTACATAGTAGTTGAATTGAATGTCACACAGCACTGAACGTAAAGAATGACAGTTAAATATAAGCTGAAGCAATGTAATTAGTAGAAAGGCTAACATTTAACATTAGTCTTTGGATTGGAATTGGAATAAGAAGCTATCTAACAGAGAAACTCACTGGATCTAAATTTAATTAAAATTTAAATCACAGACTTGGCTGAAAGAAAGAACATCTTTGGCGAGAGAGAGCCTAGATAGTCAGAAATATAAGCCCAAAACTAAGGATTCCGGATAGATAGGAATTGGACTGGTCAAGTTCATTCAGAAAGCTCAGTCAGGAAAAAGCCACATGAATCTAAGTTAGTCAACAGAAAGCATCAGTTAAGACTACGTACTTTGGAGTTAGACTTTCAGTAAAATCCCCTTGACATTGTAGATTACTGGTGCCCTTAGTTGTTGGTTGCAATGTGCCTAGAGATATCTAATGGTTAAGCATTATTATATAATTTGTGAACAATGAAGCAAGTTAGTTTTAGTGGCCTACTAAGAAACTGTACATGAAACAACAATATTAGATCCAGGTACTATGAATTACAAAGTGAAGACATTGCAACCATGAAAGCGAGTGATGCTGGAGATTTAGTGTGATAAAACTGTGCCGGGGTGGAGAGCAAGAGGTCTGGTAGGTCCCCACTTTGGACTTTCCACATATGCCAAGACTTCACTAAATTGGACACCAATCCAAAGTTACTTTGAGGAACTAGGGAAGTAAGAGAAGTTAATTTCACCCCAAACCCCCCAGCCTGATTTATTCTGGTAGGTTTTGCTAAAACTATTTTACTTCTACTTACCTTGGTAAACTTTGACACCTACAACTTGTATAATGCTCATTTTGACCAAACCTGTAATGCAGTTTTTTATAGGACTACACTAAAGATGCATAGCTGAGACAGATTATTGATAACTCCTTGTTGAAGGGATTACTGTTTTTTTTTTTTAAAGACAAGATCATATTAAAAGAACCCCTAGTAAGTTAGAGAAATGTAACTAGAATGATATGAAATGATACGTATTATTATGTAGTGAAAAATAAAAGTACACCACAAGGAAAAATCAACTGTGTACAGCAATCATAGAAAAACTTTTCAGGTACTCTTATGTCATAGATAAAATATTAATAAAGTTTATAATTATTTAAAGGGGAAAATGGTATTTTATATTTCAGATACTCAACTGAAATATGACTCTTAGTTCCCCAAAAGAATCGTATTTTAGGTTCTTACTAAACTGTTAGAATTCAACTTGTCAGGTGCTGTTATTAAGCTGGTTATTAAACTTAGGTCTATGGTGGTAGTTTTCACAGTTTAGGGAGCATCAAATCACCTGGGTTTATTTAATACACAGGTTCTAGAAACCCACTCTTACAGATTCTGATTCAGATGCTTTTGGATGAGGCTCAGGGGTCTGAATTGTTGCTTATAATCACAGGGAGTCCTGATGCTTGGGCTTATGAACCACACTTTGAGAAACACTGATTTCTTTTTCTTCTCCTTTAAATGAAATGTTAGCTAACAGTGTCATTACTGATCTAGCAAAAGGTTTAGATTAGGGTAAAAAGAGATGTTTTCGGTTGATTGCTTAAAGCAATTTAAAAAAATAACCTGGATATAGCATTTATCCACCTTTGCCTATAAACCCAGAATCAACAATGACATATCACCTGAGAACTTACTAGAAATTCTAATTCTCAGATTCTATCCCAGATCTACTGATTAGAAACTCTGGGGCTGGAGCCCAGAAATCTTGTTTTAATGAGCCTCCCAAGTGATTTTGTTCCCCACTAAAGTTTGAGCATCACCAGTATAGAATAAATGGTGGATATCTTGTCTTATTTGACGGTCAACATAAAAATGAAGAGACTGGTAACTTGAAGTAGTCATTGCACTACTAAGGTGTACAACTTGATGGTTGAAATGTATAGGGTGGGGCGCAAGTAGGTTTACACTTGTTTGTATGGAAAATAACACCATAGCTAATAAACAACAATATAAGAATAAATTATTTTGCATACTCACAACTATATTAACACAACCTTTCTTTGTTTAGTCTTAAAGCACAACTTGTTTACTTTTGACCCTTAATCATATTGTATTGAGTGTAAGCTGACACATCAGTTGTACTTCCTTTTTGAAAGTCCCTTGTTGCCCTTTTGACAAGACCCAAACCTTGTAGGATCCAACCATCATTGAAGTAAGAAAGCCTGGTGGTTAGGAAATGGGAAAAACCTCATTAAAATGCCACAGCACTCCCCATTCCGTAAGGGAAGGATGGGGAAGTGGCAAGCAAAGGGTGGGGGTGATGAAAGGCAATGGGGAAAATCAGAGGGTGACTTGAGGGGGCAGATGGAACAGACAAAACCAGTAGGCAAAGCAATCGGGAGCAATCTTTAACATGTTGTTTACAGAGCGCTGACAACCAGGTTTCTACCTAGAAAGTGGACAGAACAAGGCAAAGTGGATTCACCAAAGGGGGTAGAAATCTCTTTTGACCACTAACAAAGCAAATTACCAAAAAATTAGAATCTCTGTTTCTAAAGACAGAACCATCAAACCATAAGACTGAAAGTGCTTGTGATTCACTGTTTCAGTGACTTTCATATAATTTGGTCTAAGTAAGCCTGTCGATTCTTTATGAAGCCATCTTCCTGCTCCCATGTAGGACTTTAAAACAGAATGAGAGAATCTCCTAGCCTTAGGAGACACAGCACAGAATATTTCTTTAAAATGCCCTCTATTCTGATTAATGATAAGAAATCTGAGGCCCAGATAAGTTTAGTAATTCACTAAAGTACATAAAGCTTCAAATCTTCAGATCCACGCACCAAAATTCCATTTTCCTTATTCAAGTGTTACATTCTTTCTACCCTGCCATGAAACCCTAAGTACTCCACTCTCTCTCTCTCTCTCTCTCTCTCTTTCAAAATCCTAAAAAGATAAAAGATAAACAGCTTCCTTTCCGAAGTTTTTCCACATCTTACTGATGAGATAACAAAAAGGCACACCTTACTCTCTTAAGATGAAAGAAGAAACAGAGAGGCCAGGCAACACAGAAAATCAACAGCTAAGAGACTAAGAGCAAACATAAGCAGGGAGAACTCCTCCCCTAGACAGAAAACAGTTGCCGGGTTTTCTGTGTGTGTGAAGAGGAGAAACTTAAGCTTTTCTCAAAGTCATGCTATACGCTTGCTTGCTCATACGTGTGTGTGAACGTGTGCGTGTTAGCGCTGAGGTGAGTCTGGGAGTGAGCAAGATTGGTAACTCCCTTCCTGGAAGGGGGAGAGATTGTTGGTAAGCAAGTCTCTGAGCTGGGGGAAGGGAAAGGGGTGGGGTGGGGAGATTCACTCAGGCTAACAATACTTGGATGGCTCAGCCCTCAGCCTTCTCCATGGAGAGTCCAAGAAAACGTCAAAGAAGGGATCCAGTCAGTGAGGAGAGGGAGCATGACAACAGCAACTGAGACATCCGTTATACAGGGTTGGTGATGGTCCCCCTGGACCAATGGGCCTGATCTCAGTGTGGGGCCCGGCTGGCTTGAATCAACACCCGTGGGGAGGTGAGACTGGATCACAGGGTCTGGAGCTGGCTAGCTGCCTGATGCTTGTAGCTAGCTGGCGGCTCATTTTGACCTCCTTGGGAAAATCCCCCATTTTCTTCTTGAAATTAAAAGGGAAAAATGACAAGAGTTGCTGTGACAGTGTGTAGAGTTGCCACTCTCTAATTTCATAACGTCCCCAGACTGTTAGGGTGCCTTTTCCTTGCAGGTTTCCTGCTGCGTAGGATGTTTGTGAGAGGTTTTGAACTGTGGATGCAGGACCGTCCTGTGCGCTCGTCTGCTCCTTGGGGAATGCTGGGCAGGAAGGCGTCCCGGGTGCATCTGCTCCTGTGACAGATGGGGACTGGGCCCCACCAATTCTGAGGAACCGTCTGGGATTGGGGTGGGTACGGGTGGGAGCAGCAGGATCGTTCTTGTTTGTTGCAACGGGAAATGAGCGGAGCTGGCTTTTCAGTGGCTAGAGGTCAAGGCAGCTGACATTCCTGCCCGAGGAACGATAGTTCAGCTCAGTGAGGAGCAGTGTGTCCCCGACAGCCACTGGCATTCCGGACAACAGCTCGTCTTCTGTATCAGATCTGGAGCGTTGCGTGCTTCAGTCAGGTGCACAGCACGGATGGGCTCCCCGGAAAGACACCTACAGCAATGAGGCGTCCCTCTCCCGGGCTCACGCTGCTGCCCACAGTGGCTGCTTCACGGCTTCAGTCTCATATTCCGAGACGCCCATCACTTTCATGTCCACTTAAGAAGAGCATGATTGGAAGGGCAGTTGCTGCCATCACACTTGGCCTTGTGAACAAAGGCAAATCTGGACTCTCACAGAACGTATGAAAATTGGCAACTTGAGATGGTGATTAGGTGATTCGACTTCATTTGACACCAATTAAGAGTAGCGTCAGCCCTGGCTGACGTGGCTCAGGTGCTTGGAGCATTGCCCTGTAAACTGAAAGTTTTCAGGTTTGATTTCCGGTCAGGGCACATGCCTAGGTTGTGGTTCAGTCCCCTGTTGGGGCATGCAGGAGAGGCGACTGGTTGATGTTTCTTTCCTACATGGATGTTTCCCCTCCCTTTCTCTCTCAAACCAATAAAAGCATGTCTTCGGGGGAGAATTAAAAACGTAAAACAGAGTGGCTTCACTTTGAAAGTGCCCGTCTTTGAAAGGTAAAGACTGTCTGTCTCTCTAGGCAGCCATAAACAGTGGGAAGAGAAACAAAGATGGAAACAACAGAGTTGTTCAGTAAAGAAAAGAAAAAGAAAAATAGCAGCACAGCTTCCCGATCTTCGGTTCCAGTCACTCCGTGAGTCCGCCATTTGGGTTGGCTTCCCGAGCCTACTTAGTGGACGTGGTGCGGGCAGTGAACAGCAGGGCGCCAGTGCCAGGGGGTGAAGTTTCAGAGGCGGGAGTGAGGACAGGAAGGGCAGAGGCCAGCCTCATCTGCAGGCCTCCATGCACCTCCCAGAGGAGGGCCCGCATCTTCATTCTCCTGTAGGAGCGTTTCAGCCTTTGAAAAAGGTGGACTACTATCTCAGGAACAGCGGTGACAGCCCTGGTAACGCTGGAACATAACTTTTTGTCAGCTGCCATTGTTTCCTGGCCTTCATGGCCCACACTCACTATTCCGGTCCCAGTCAGAGTTTAGTAGCATTATTCAGAGGCCTAGCTGGCTTCCTTGGGGCTGTGGCTAACCTCCAGCTTCTTGCTGTTGTGGCTGCCTTCTGACTACAATGCCTTTGCTCCCCAGAGAGGCCTCTGTGTATTAACAACCTGAAGAGGTCCGTAACTGACCCGTCCCTTTGATTACACAAGTCCCTGGATCTAGAAGGTACCCTAGGGGTAATACTTTCTCAAATGAGAAAGTAGTCGAAGAACTTACTTGCTCTGGATCACCCAAAATTTACAGAGATGGGCCCCAAGTGGGGTTGCTTGACATCAAACCAAACTACATGGTCCAATTTAAGAACTGTGGGCTGATTAGATTCACTAGGACTGAACTGTCCTCAAACTGCTGGTTGGGATAGACTTAGGCTATTTTTTTTCCAGCAAGGCTTTCAAACTTCGCGATTGCTCTAATTCAAACCTTTGAGCGGGAACATTTCTATTAAAAAGGAGGTTGCCACCCAAATCCCCACTGTTCTTCATTGTCTCTCTCATGCCCTTGAGACTGCATGTGCATGTGTGCCTGCTTTCTGAGATAAGGCACCTTGCAGCCCTGGCTCTGAACTACAAAGCTGATGAGGCTGTTAGAAGCTGCAAGAATACCCACTTCCTACTTAACTGGTGACATATTTTTGCAAAGCTGTTCTCATTCGGCTTCCCCATCTCAAGCGAGTTAAGATTTAGAAAAATGCCTTCAGGTTCCTTTTGAGGCTGTTTCTGCTTTGCACAGTATGGCAGCTTTCCTAGCTACCATGAAAGCGTTTTCACCAGTGAATTTGAATTGTGAGTACTACGTGCTACCCGACATTTATCTGATGCAGCATTTCCTCCCATTGGTCCCCCTCAGCCAACTTGAGAGGGTCGGGGAGAGAGGGAGAGAGGGAGAGACAGAGGCAGAGACAGAGAGAGAGAAGGAGTTCTCTGGTCAAGTTTGGAAAAGTTTTGCCAACTATACTCTACTTTTGATAATCATAATAATTAGTCGTGTATTGAAGACCATAAAAAAGGAAGTTAACTATGCTTAACCTATGAGTTCCCAAACATAACCAAAAATTACTTTGTCTCTATCATATTGGGTAAATTACAACAGTCTGAGTCTCAGTTCTCCTCATTGCAGAATGGGGAGAGTAATAATAGATTGTGATGTAATGGTGGAGAAAAGAAAAAATACTGGTAGAATATCTAAATGGAAGAGCATAAGCAATACTTAATTTTTCTAACTGCACCAAGAGTTGAAAATATATGAAAACCCTGTCATGTTTCTGGTAACAACTGAGGCTAATCTGAAAAATCTTTAAGGAAATAACACCTGTATATATATCATTGAGTGTGATAAGACAATCTTCTTTTTTTCTTTCCTGCAAATCTTTTAACTAATGCAATGATTTACTGATGGGTCCCTGATAATTTTCTCATGAGCTTACTAATAAACCCCTTATTTTAGGAAATTTTAGATCTTATGGAGCACACAGAAAAGTTTAAAAATCTTTCTAGCCTTGATTCTCAGCGGGTTGGGGCCCAAAATAGTTTGTACGTTGTTCTCTATGGAAATATGAACTTGTTTTCACATTACCTAACAAGTCTTTTTAGTCATAATACTAACAGCCTTTGTAGAGGGTTTCCTGTGTTTCTGGCACTGCTCTAAAAGCCGTGCTTATGGGAATAGTCACGTAATTCCTCCAAAATTTTAGAAGGCAGGTAGCATTATTTTTATCTTTCTAGGTGACTAAACAAGCCAATTATGCCCAGAGTCTGACAGCTGCTAAGGTGCAGAGCTGGTATTCCACCCCAGGCAGCCCGGCTCTGGTGCTGCCACAAGGGCCACTATGCACTGTCCCTCTGTCCCCCGCCAGCCCCCGTGTAGCTGAACCACAGTACTGGATGGAATTCTTGTGGGGGAGCAGGAAACATGGAGACCAGTAGGGAAAAAAACAGATGAGCTCATTTCCATTCTTAGGGACAGGGAATGAAGATACATAGGTTTAGCTTTTCAGTAACTCTTCGGTTACCGCTTCTCCTGAGGATGCTGTAAGCTAGAGAGAAGCTTCCTTCGCCACACCAGCGGGCCCTCACTTCTCGCCAGCCGTCAGCTTAGGGTCACCTGGTCTCCCCCAACCCCTCTCTCCCCTGCGCTTGCTGGCCTGGGTGATGCCTCCTCTCTTTGGGGCTCCACGTAGGTGACAGTTGCAATAGGCAGCCTTTTCCTCTGACCCTTTAGGAACATTTAAGTCTCACAGCACCCAGCGGGCTTTACTGTCCTTACTTTGGCACTTCCAGTGGGGTGGGGCACATTAAGTTCTTATTGACTTGTCTGGGGCTCTTATTTCAACATAAGGCTCAGGACAGCAGGCTTTCCTCCTTCCTGGCACATTGACAGGAAAACTGCCTCCGACTCCATCATGCAGCTGAAAAAAGTGTTTCTACTCAAGCTGCACCTCTCTCATTTTACTTCCCTGTGCCTGTCATCCTTCCTAAGCCCTCCACGCGCACTCCATTCCTATTCCAGTCCTTCCATCCTTAGGGGTGACCAGGGGTCCCTTGTGACAACATGGTGTTGAGCACAGGCAGGTTGGGTGTTGACCAAGACTCTCCAGAGAAGCCCTTAGTGTGCCACTGGCCATTCCCAGGAAGACATGGGCATGAGTCTCACTGGCACTAAGGTTACCTGGCTGGTAACCTGGCCCTTTAGGAGCAGGACACATGACAGATGGAAGCAGAGATGCTGTGGCAACAGGTGCTGCTGCTGCTGCATCTCTGTGAGTGGTACACAGTGAAGGGTTTTACCCACAGAACACGATTCTAGTTCAACACTGAGCGCAGTAGGGGCAGAGGCAACTCTGCTGCTTTCTACCTCTCCGGCCTCGACCCTGATCGTGTGTGATAAGCCTCTTACTGCGGCTGTCTTACAAACCACGCGGTGCTACTTTGCGCTTTTCATTTTGCGTCGCCATTCCATCAGAATAAATCTGAGAAGTTACATAAGGGATTGATTATTTTTCTATATATTTTTGGAACAGAATGTTAGCTACTGACTCACTCAGTGGAGCACTCAGTGCAAAGACATGTCGCTGAGTGGAAGAGACTTGAGGATGAATTAGGGCATGGTCCTTCCTGTCATGGGAGTCACAACACACATGGTGTCACGTTTAGAAATACTAACACCAGAGGGGATGTCATGTGCATGATATCGCTGGAATGTTACTTTACCTTAAGGGATGTAGATGACTTATCCACAGGTCATGAAGGTCAGCGATGTTCAATGGAATGTTCTGGGATGGTGGGCATCTACGATACCTGTGCTGTCTTATCCTATATCCACCTGCAAGATGGCTATTGACCATTTAAAATGTGGCTAGAAGAACTGAATTTTACATTTTGTTGCATTAATTGAAATTGAAATAGCCCCCTGTGGCTAGCAGCTACTATACTGGACAGTGCAAGTCTAGCCAATAGTCTATCAGACAGGCCGAAATGTAAAAACTGCAAAGCATTAGGACCCAAGGAGCAGCTTGAAGTGTCAGCAACGTAAGGAGAGACCTGAAGCTCCTATGAGCTGCAGACTTTGTACCTACCTGCCTAGTTCACATCTCAAAACTCTTCTAATTGCACATTTTCCAAATAAAATCATGGTCCTTCCTTGTAGCTGACCCATTCTTTTCTAACTGAAGGACCAGTCATATCCACCCTCTCCCATCTCCACTGCCACCTCCTTGTCCAGGCTCTTATCACTTCTTTAACTGCTTCTAGAACCATCCTTCCCAAGCATCAAACATGACTTAGTTAGAACATCATCCTGACACACCAGAGCTGTGGTTTGATCTCTGGTCAGCGCACATACAAGAATCAACCAATGAATGCATCAATAGGTGGAACAACAAATCTCTCTCTCTTTCTTTCTCTCTTTATCAATTAGTTACAAAAGTATGAGGTCACCCTCATATTTAGGAACAAGCTCTAAGTCCTTAACATGATCTGTAAGGTTTGGTCTCTGCCTACCACCTTAGTCCCAACTTTTATTGCTTTTATTCCTTTTTTCTCCACTGCAACCTCATTTACCTTGTTACTTCTTACTGTTCATTAAACAACATTGTAGTGAAGGGAGAGCAAGGGGGTCATGTACAGATGCTATTGGTGTGTATGTGTCTGTGTGAGTGCGCATGTGATGGTGTGTCTGTGAGTGTGTGATCACAGGCTATATACCACTGCTGTTTAGTTGCACCAACATTTGAGGAACCTCCTACATACACTGTGAAGGTGCCTCTAAGCAATAAAAATAATCACTTTTATTTAGGCCTGAGGTCTGTGGTTTTTCTGTTTAAGCTTTAACCAAATGAAAGGCTTTCAAAGAGACCCTGGTGTGCTATGTAGATACAATATGGGAAAACAGAGCTTATTTCAGTACCCTCATACCTCCTGTGCGACAGCTCCAATTCAGGGTAAAAACAAGGAGCCTTTGAAGGGCAGAGCACGTGGCACGCATCGGGACAATCAAGTGCCTAGCGGGAGGCAGAGGAGTGAAAATGAGAAGGCTCTCTTCACGCCACTGTTTTCCCTACAGTCTGTCCTACACACGTCTTTGCCATTGTTTCCTTCTCTCTTGGTTGTTATTAATTTTCTAGATGTTTCAGAGAAATTTCATTATCTCCAAAGTTGTTCAGGGCAGCATTGTCTCTTTAGAAGAAAGGAAACAATCTGCAGGTAGGCCTGGCTGTAAGCACAACTCAGGTGCCACGTCTGTCCTCAAAGGTCCCTGTGTCTCCTGTCGGTATTTGCTTCCTGTTATAGATTTTCTTGAGCTCTGGCCCCGGAAGGAAAGTGGTTGTCTCCAAGGTATCTTTAGCCCCTTGTGCAAACAAGCAAACTATATGCATTTGATCTGTTAGGACCTGTCCTGAGAGTACTTGGCAACTGCCGCATATAATCTTTTTTATACAAGAGGCTGGTTAAACAGTTCACTGTTTTTTGCATGCTGTAAACCCAAACTTAGATGATTCTTTTAAGAAAACCCATTAAGCAGTTTTCTGATAGATGCTTTACAATAGTAAAATGCCCTACTAATGTGTTCCCCTTAGATATGGGCATGATTAAAAGTTCTCAGTCCAGACGTCAGGCTGACAACATACTATAGCAACTCTGCTCCCAGATCTCTATAAAATATGGAAAGTATAATTGACAAAAACAAATGAACCAACAAACCATAAAAACCCCATAAACACACTGGAAAACAAGAAAGGAAAACCCACAGTTGGGCAGAGCCATGAGGGACCCCTAAAAGATAGATTTGCCAAGCGTTCAGCTGAAAGAACTCGCAGAACCCCACGGAGTACACATGGGAGAGGGCTGCAAAGAGTGGGTGCCCACTGAGAACACCCTACACTCAGACATGGAGAACACTGGGAGCAGGAAGGGGCTGTGGGGGAGGACTTAGTAGACTCTTCATTACCAACAATCTTTTTTTTTTTTTTTTTAAGATTTTATTTATTATTTTTAGAAAGAGGGGAAGGGAGAGAGGAAGAGAGGGAGAGAGACATCAATGTATGGTTGCCTTTCACTTGCCTCCAGCTGGGGACCTGGCTGGAGACCTGGCTTGCAACCTGGTTATGTGCCCTGGCTGGGAATTGAACCAGCGACTGTTGGGTTAGCAGGCTAGCACCTTATCCACTGTGCCACCAGCCAGAGCAACTACCAACAATCTTAACGTTCAAGAAAAACCAACACCGAGAGAGGAGGGCTCAGCAGTCAACAAATAGTAAAACTCACACCTGAGAAAACCACAGTACAGCAAGAGAGATGCATCTAGAAGAGGACCAAGCTGATGCCTTGATGATGAAAACATTTTATGCTCTTTTAAAACAAAATAAAATGGGACTTCACCCAACAATTGGGTGTCCTCCTCCCTAGTGTCGATTGGCGCCTGAGGCCACTGTCGATGGCTATCCTCTCACTCGTTTACTTTTCAGGGGTTTGTTAACTGAGCATAATCTCC
This sequence comes from Noctilio leporinus, assembly GCA_004026585.1. NCBI lineage: Eukaryota > Metazoa > Chordata > Mammalia > Chiroptera > Noctilionidae > Noctilio > Noctilio leporinus. Next base: position 69,460 of record PVIW01001746.1, on the reverse strand, counting down.
TCTTCCCTTTTACAAATATAATCAAATTGCTGTCAAGGATTTGAATTTTTATGCTATATCAGTATCTTTTAAAGTGCTCTTTATACATGTGTTTAACCCTCACAGTAACCTTATGAGAGTTGACTTACAGTAACGGATGAGAAACCTGAGGCTCGGACAGACTAAGCACCTTCCTTGGGGTCCCCCGGTAAGTGACTGAGCTTGAACTGGACCCTGAGACTCTCCAGCCAAAAAGCACCTGCTCCAAATTTTCCCTGATGAAAAACATTTGTGTGAACTCTTGCGTTTTTCAAGACAAAAAACATGCTCCTGTCTTCATAACACATCTCACTTCTCCTAGACCGGTGAGTGTCGATAGTACTTTCAGCAGCTCGCTTATCAACTTCACAGTGAGTTTAACAAAAGTTTCCGATTTACAAAAACACAGCGACAGGCTTGAATAAATTCTGATTTTGTCAACGCCACCTCCACCCTCTCCTTTCATTATGAGGCTCACAAATGCAGGAATCTGTCTGGAACGACAAAACGTGAGAGCGCTTTACTCTAAACATGCACATTTTTGAAGATCAACTGACAAGTATCGTGTAAAATAAAAGCACCCTTGATTTGAGGACAACTGGTTAACTTCATTTTGCATGGACTTAGTTTCTATTACATACTACATGAATGTAGGCTTATTTGGCAGAATAGCTACTTAATGCACTAAACTTGCTGAAGAAGAAGATGGTTGTTGATACCAAGTGATGAGTTATCTGGGTAGTGGGGTAACTAGGCCAGTACAGTTGCACTTGGGTGCTGGTCAGAGACAGAGCATAGAGACACCCAGTGGTTTTACCTTGGTTCATCCCATAGCCCTCCTGGTCCGTTTTGGTGGAGGGGAGAGGGCTACACCAAGCACAGAGACCTCCCAAGGGAATAAGCCTGGTCACCTTGGGCAGGACCATGGGCTCCATGGGTCATTCTGGACGGTGTCACACAGCAGCAGTTCTTACAGTGATATCTCATGATTCAGGTTTTCAGAGATTGTTTCTCTTAACGCTTAGTTTGATTTCTTTGCCTTGAGTTCCACCCCGGTGCGAAATATGGCTCTTTAGTTTAATGAATAGTAATTATATGTGGCCCTTGTCAACCTCTGTGCTGAGCTCACCTGAAGGCCGTGGAAAGGCAGAAAGGGGGAGAAGAAATGAACTGGGAACGGAGAACAGAAAACAGGTAGAAAAGGAAGCGAGGGAGAAAGCAGTCAGTCTTTGATTACAGATGTTCTGTGGGAGAGCACAGCACTCAGCGACTTTCAACCATTTTCATCTCGTGGCACACATAAATGAATTACTAAAACTCCATGGCCCATAAAAAATATATTGTATTCTTTGCTGGCCTGCTGATCTGACAAAAAAAATAGGTATAATTTTGATTCATTCACACCAGATGGCTATTGCTGTGTTGTCATTTTGTTACTTGACAATCTAAGGGAAAAAAGATCAGTGTCCCTGACCAAATAGTCAGATACTGCATGTTTTACAAGTCCTAGAGGCGCACTGGTTGAAAATTGGTGTTCTAGGCTGATAGTCAAGTTATGTCCAATTTAACCACCAACTGTTAAAATAATGAACTAGCTACAAACCTCTAAGAGCTCCAGACATTCCTTAGGGGTCTCTGGACCTCGTTATGATCCAGCAAATAAAAGGTTAAGTCTGACATAGCAAAGGACTTTCAGGACTCTGGTATCACACAGATGTTAGATATTTAAATAACACCCTGGTACCTACTCTAAGCAAATTTCTAGGATCAACCATAGGACACTACCTATTTGCTTAAACAGATCACTTACTCATTTTCATATTTTGATATAATCATTAACTTCTAGTATCCTGTCTCATGCATTTTTTTCTTTTGTTTTCAGAATAATACCTATGGCTCAGAAACCCTACCTCTTTCATTATCCCCTTACCCCCGTCCTAATGGTAATCAGTCTCGTTGGCTGTAGTATTTCTCAATACTGCTGTCCAAGAACGACCTGCCCTGGAACCCCTAGTGATGGTGAGAGCTTTTCCAGTTCTTGGGTTCCATGCAGGCTTCCTGAATTAGAAACTTTGGCAACATTCTTATGTAATTGGAAGCTCATAACCTTTGAAAGATTAAGGCTTAATTTTGATATTTTCTTGCTTCTCCTGAATATATGATGTGTACATCATTGGTCAGAATGTCCATTTGGCTATCTTTCTCTGTAGAGACCCATTTAGGGTTACAATGACCAAAAGAAATGTACATAAGAGACACTGGTTTGCATAGGAGTCCTTGTAATAGTTTAATTCAGGAAAGAACCAGAAAACTTTCAAATCCTAGAAGAAAACTGCTTTCAGCACTCTTATTTTTGAAGAGGGTGAAACAACCTGATTATCACACCCATTTGGAAAAATTCAGTTCCTGCACTTCTGTCAGGATTAACCAACCTCTTCTGGATAAAATCTATTTCTCAGCAGTTTGTTCCTGGTAATATAATGACTATCGATAGCAACATAAAATAAAATCACCTCCTCCCACGTGGCCATCCTTTCAACTAACTCCTTCCACTCTCAGAACTGAGGTGGAGAAGAGACCTTTGAATAAGAAATGTCTGCTTATATGCAAAGGAAGAGAATCGCTGAGTTTAAGGATTTGGGTTAGAGGCAGCTGGACTATTCTGAATTTAAAATGGGAAGAGTCAAAAAATGAGGAAAAGAAAGGAAAGGGTGAGCCACAGAAGAGGGGACAGGAGCCTCAGGTGCAAAAACCTGCTTTTGAAGAAGGAGTGTGGCCATAATTCCATTTCAAGTTTCTAGCTTCAATGCAATGCAAACTCCTGCCTCCTCTCACTGTTAGTAAAATCTCTCATGCACATAAAAATGCCTTCAGTGAGTGGTTTGCAAAGAAAACTAAGTCACTGGGTGACTGCAGTATAACACAAGGTAAGTGAGGCAATTCCTAAACCCATCCATGACTTGAAAATCAGAAGTGACCTTGAGAATCCAAGGTCACTTGGTCATTCATTGTTCTTCTCTGGAGACCACTGGATTTTTCCGTAAGACATGGCTGGTGTTTGAAATGAACTTTATCTAGATTTGAAAGATCACATCAGCTGTTTCTCTGTTTCCCACCTTAGCTTTTCCACTTAGGAGTCATGTTGGCACATGGACTTTACCATGTGTCTGAGTAGCTCAGAATTCAGCAACCTCTTTGGTCCATACGCCACAATAATCCTCAGCATTTTTTGTGGGTATTACTAGCAGATTTCACCAACTTAAAAGAAAGAAGATTTGTGGTGATGGTATGGAGGAATGGAAAAAAATGAAATAAAAAAATCATAGCTTAGAAGATGAGAATGGAGAAGAAAGCAAGAAAATAAAAGGGAGACAGATGGTTGGGGCAATGGTGGAGTGTTACTTCACCTTGTGCTAGTCTGCCCAGCCAGTTGGTCCGTTAGAAAACCACTTGGAGTTATGGAGAAAGCAGAAGTTCCCAGCTGGGTGGGAGAGACCTAGCAGAAGATCCAGAAGCCTCAGCTGGTTGCATGCCCCTCGGCCAGAGCAAGATTAATTTCTTCCCGTGAGGATTAAGAACTCAGAGCATGAGGGACCTCAAAGGCCACCTTTTCACACCAAACGGAGGGTTCCTGCTCGTTAAACTGCTCATATCAACTCTCGAAAAATTTCTTAAATTTAGAGTAACATGAATGACTGAAATGTATATTATAGGCTGGCCTTATCTTCCTTTCATGTATAATTGCTTTTGAAAACATGGCTGAGGAGCAAGTTATACGTGCGTGCGTGTGTGTGTGGTTTTCTTATCTAATCTAGATCAAAGCTGTAAAGGCTAGAGAGGAGGGAGAAGCAGGGGTCCTGGAGAAAATGCAGGCTAGATCCTCAGTAACTGATAGTACGTACATGCGGTACCTCAACTTCTTTTTTAAAATGTATGACGAGAGAGGGAGAGGGAGAGGCGGAGAGAGAGATATTTTTTGTTCTACTTATTTACGCATTCATTGGTTGATTCTTGTACGTGCCCAGACGGGGGATCAGACCCGACACCGTGGTGTATTGGGAGGATGCTCCAGCCAACCGAGCTCCCTGATGACAATTTGAAAGATAAATAGGAAAAACTGTGGGATTTTTAATATAAACCACTTGCTTTTTAAGTAAGTAACTAAAGGAGACTTTTTAAACCTAGGACTCCACCTAATAATAGTTGAACAGTTTTTGTGCCAGAAGAAGAGGAACAAATATTCAAACACAGTCTGTATACCTGTTGACGTACAAGGTCTTGTCCCAAAAGTATCGAGCCAATGTCAATATAATTAAAACATAGCCGATACTTTCAGGACAAACTTGAAAGTCTGCCTTGCCATTTTATTTTTTTTTAAGACAAGAGTTTTAGTGTCCTGGTTGTGCTCATTCCTAGCCCCACACAGACTGCTTGGGAAAATATGATAAGCTACTGAATTTATCCGGAGAATCATAAGGAAATCAAGAAAACAGAGCAGTGCTATCTGGTGAGAAAGTTCTATGTGCCTTCGTTGCTGCCACAGCCTTGTGGCCACCCTGAGAAAGCACGGTTTGCAGGCCAGAGCAGCCCCCCACCTCCCCCCTTCTTGCCCCCCGCTAAGTGCACCCTATGCTGTGCAGTAGTGTAGTTCTAAAGAAGCAAGTTGTTGACTAAACAGACAGCTGATTCAACCTATGAGCTCGCACTCCGGGGAAAGAAAAACCTCATATGATTTTTTCTTTAGCTTTTTTTTTTTTTGTATAACCAGATGGCTCATCTTCGGTTACTTTTTCCTGATAGTATCTATTGCTATTGGGTGTTTTAGATGTTTTTTTTTTTTTCTACCTTTGCTACACCAGAGAGAACAAAGTCTACTCTTTTTCCTTTAGTGGCAATTTAAGCAGAAGGGAGCGTGTTTCTTGTCTATTTACTAGCGATTGACATACCAGTTAAAATCTTAAACTTGTGGACTCTTTTCCTTCCTGCTTTCTTATATGTTGAAAGAACAATTTAACAATCTAGATGGTTCTAGATTGTATATATTATATATTATATATATATAGTGTATGTTTTTGTAAATTTCCAGATATTTTTGTAAAAACAGGTGAACAGGAAGCTGGATTTCTGCTCCTTAGGCATAATTTTGTCCTCCCAATAACTAGAGTTATTCTTGTACAAAAGTTAATTTCATTTTACTTTTTAACTTTAAAAAACATATGCACAAGGTGGTGCTTTTAGTGTATGAACCCATATTCAGAAACAGTTTTCATCAAGCCAAAGAAGGACCTTTCATGGCCAATGTATATTATGGAAACCTAATCCTTTCACAAAGGATTTTATTTGAGTTGGCTTAGAAATTATTTTATCAGGTTGTATGAAGCAGAGCATCTTCTGCCCAGTGAAAGGGCTGAATTATAACATATACATTTGCTCCACTCTTTTTATCCAGTTTTTGAAAGAAAATTTTGACATGGGTAAGCACATTTGAAAGTAAATTAGAAAGCGCTTTTATATATTTGGTTTAGACCTGACCTTCCTTTTAATTTCCTTTCTTTCTCACGTAACCAAAATTTCATTTTAATGCTTTTGCCTTTATGGGTGGCATGACTATTTTAAGAGTGAAATACTTGTGATCAAATTTGGTATATATTAGGTAATCTCATACACATTTCAAACTTCAGCCATTGTAAAACAAAAATATTATTTATGTTACAAGTGGCCTTATCTTCTTGGACCTAGCACAGATGCTATTGACGTTGACATAAAGCCAATTGATTGGGCATTTTCGTTTGTAAGTGACTCAAAATCATACCCACTCTTGCCTCACGATGACAAGAAGATTTATTACAACAGGGTGACTCATGACATGTTACTGCAAACTAGGATTTACAGGAGTTTCTCTTCCCATAGCTAAGAAAAATGACGGTCCTTGTTACCTGCAAGGGGGCTATCTCTGTAAGGAAGTGTTTCCCTGTAAATTAAATCATGTGTGGGTGGTTGCTGTGCTAAAATTAACCTTAAAGACTATGTGCCGCCGGAGCAGTGAAGAAAAAAAATTGAGGATCAAGCTGAGCTTCGAGCAGGGGACTCGGAACCTAACTATATCGAGGGGGCTGTTCAGTGGCAAAATGACTTAGCACTGGAAGGGAAAGAATTTGCTTCCGCATCCGTGAGCCCCCAAGGTCTTCCCTTTTTCTTGGCTCATTTTCCTGTCTAGGGTTGTCTTCCTCTCCTAGTCTGCATATTGACTGACTGGCTGCTGAAGACAAAACACAACTTCTGTCAGGACAGTTTAGCGGAAGTCAGATGCTATCAACAGTCTTGGCTGTGCAGCTCAGCTGGTGGAAGCGTTTGTGTACCAGAAAGTTGGGGCGTCCATCCCAGTTGTGGCACGTATGAGGCAGCCAATCAATGTTTCCCCCTCTCATCACTACATATGTTAAAAAAACACATCAGCCCAGAGATGATGCACCCCTCAGTTAGCCGGGTACCTATCTCCCTTGCCTCACCTTGATTGTGGGCAGAACATTCCTCAGAATAGGAGACTGAGGGAGGGGCTAGGGGCCACCATCCTCGACTAATAGCAAGAGCTCAGAGGAGGTGGACCAAGGCTGGCAGTGAGTGCTCAGATCATGTGAGGTTCCTTTCTTCCATCCTGCTGCCCTCTTGGTGGAGGAGTACACTGATGGTTCTTTTAGAAATATTGTTAACCCCTGGAGTATAATGGAAATATTTAGTTGGTATTAAATAATGAGAGCAGGGACTTCCAGTATGTCCCTCCTCCAATTCCCAAATACAATAGGAAAAAAAAAAAAAAAAATTAAGGCAAGAGAAACATGATCTCAAATTCACTAGTGGTCACACAAGAAGAGGGAAATAACATCATTGGGTACTTGTGGCCCAGGCTTAGGAGCAATGCTGCGGGGAACAGCGGTCCAGGAAAACCTGGGCATCCTCCCTAATATGCTCCAGCCTGGAGAAGTGAACTCAGGCGTGGCTAAGCATCCTGGTGATGGAAAAAACAATAACAAGCAAGCCCTAAATACCATGACAGGGTCATGGCAGAGGCAGAGGGGGGCTGAACTGTCAGGGTTGGTCTTGCTGCAACAGTCCATGAGGCCTCAGGTCATGGGACAGAATCCAGAGTTCCAGCAAGGGCTGCTCTCCAGACCAGCACAGAATGGATTAAAAGCAGTATCAGAACTCCAACTGCAGCCCTCAGGGAAAGACAATTAATTTTTTTTCTTACTTTAATGTTATTTTGTTGTTGTTGTACTACATTTATCCCATTTCCCCCCACTGTTCTCTCCTGCCCCACTCTCCCCGCCTCCCCTCCCACAGTCAGGAACACAAATTTATCGCACTGGATGTAGATGTGTTTTTCATCCATAAAGCAGATTTTTTAAAAAATGGTGTGACCCCTCTATGCATGCGGAACAGAAAATCTCTGGTCGCAGAGGGATATCCTCTCTCAGGAAAGATTGATGACAGAACGATTGACACCAGTTTAGAATGATGAGAGAATGATTGGCTGTTTCCAAACCTTAAGGACAGAGATTCCTTTAGGAGTCCAGAGAAAAGCAATCATTTTCAAAGAGCAAAATCCAGAGTGGTCTCAGACTGCTCCTTAGTAAAATGAAATGCCAGAAAATGAACATAAAGACCATACAGATTGCTTATAAATAGGATAAAAACATTGGCTAACAGAAGCCCAAAGGATGCTGTTGGAATACAATGCGACAAAGAACAGGTTGTTCAATAGGATTTAGGTTAGGAAGCTAGATTATCTGTGAATAGCAGGAAAAAGAACTTTAGAAGACAAAGGATACGCAGCTCTAGAGATCTGACCATGTGGTTAGGAGAGGGTGGGCTGTTCCTACGGCATTTCTATTTCAGAGCTAAGCCCAGGCGAGCTATCAAATGAACAGCGAGTGTATCCACTCTGTATAGAGTGGGATAGAAGGAAGAGTGATTGGTCTCACGGAAAACTGCTGTCCCAGGGATCCAGGAGGGCACGTGAGATAGACTGGGCTCAGGCTTGGCTGAGGGTCAGGATGGCAGAGAATTATGGGCGGGGAGTGTGGGAGTGTCTCATTGCCACTCAAGGCTGAGCCCGGCTATAGGAGACTTTCCATTCAGGCTGTGGCCCCACACAGCCTTGCCCCTACTTCCCCAGGGTTCTGAAACAGCCAGTCTGTGATGCTTCAGAAAAAGTGCCTGTTCTTCAGGTACCTTGCTCTTAGATTCCAGATGCACAATCAATGCCGTAGAAACCCTGATGTAAGGAATCCACTCAGCCCTAAATTTCATTTTTCAAATCAAATTTATGGGGGTGACATTGGTCGTAGAAACATTTTGTGAATTTGTCCCCAAAGGCAAGGGAAGCAAAGACAAGAATAAATGAATGAGACTAAAAAACTTCTGCACAGCCAAAGAAACCAATAATAAAAACAGGAAAGTAACCAACCAAATGGGAGAAGATATTTGCCAACAACAGGTCCCACAAGGGGTTAATACATAATATATATTATATATATAAAGAACTCATACAACTCGACACCAAACAAACAATTCATTTAAAAAATGGGGCAGAGAACCTGAGCCAACACTTCTCCCAAGAAGACATACAAAAGCCAACAACAGATAACATAAAAAGACGCTCACCTTCACCAGCTATGGGGGAGGTGCAAATCAGAACTACAATGAGAAACCACCTCACACCTGCTAGGATGGTTGTTGTCTATTAACAGGCTCTGGAGAGGTTGTAGAGAAAAGGGAACCCTCCTTCTCAATGGTGGAAAACAGCAGGGTAGCTCCTAAATTTCTTACAGGGGATTGAGAAGTGAATCCCTTTCTGCTGTCAAGATTGGGAGCAAGACACCGATATAAAATGTGATGTGTAAATATCCAATAAGGCAATTTTCAGAGTGCGATGTGAAGGGAGAATGAGGAGAAGGAGGAAGGTGACAGCTTCAGGCTCTATGAAGGAAAGAAAACCTTACCCGCTCCGACAAACAAGTCACCTGCTGGTGAAAATAGGCCAAGTGCCTTTGGGTACCGAACTGCTGCAGGTGGATGAGTTCAAGTGACACAGAAGCAGACAAGGAGGGTGGCAGTCACACTACATCACTACAGCTCTCTGGGACCTGGCCTTGCATCTTTAGCCATCAAGATGCTTAACTGGTTACTCTTAAGCCAACACATCTTAAGAGTTGGCTAAGACATTAAGAAACGTCTTAGTTTCTCTCCAGTGTTAAGAACAAGACTGAGGGTGGGGGTGTGGGGACAGGGGAAGCTGGATGGAATGTTTCCCAGCAGGTTTTACTAACTCCTATGCACAAACCAGCACTCAGTTCAGGGGGTCACAGCAACCCAGACTTTGCAGGCCAGGCAAGCACAGCGGTACTTGGGAGGATGTCCCTTCACCACTGGCCTGGGGACCAGAAGGAACCAGGGAAAAGGTGAGTTCAAAGAATATATCAATATTTTGAATTGTTTTTCAAGTTTTGCCTTTTATAACCTTCAATTGTTCTGGAAAAAAAAGTTACGAGCTCCATATTCAGAAAAGCGAACATGTTGTATATTCAAGCTTCTGGTTTACAAGAAAGGAAGCAGAAAAGATACACAACATAGACTTGGGGGATAATATTCATTTTGCCGTAGAAGCTCATTCCACTTGCATGCAAGTCTATTGGCAAGGGTTATCTAATTTGTTAGCAAAGTAATCGCTGATCTGTACAGAGTATTAATACTAAATTCTGATGAAAGAGATTTCGGTGGGAGGACACACCTGAGCAACTAAGAATAATATATTATTTCTGTGCTCCAAATAAATAATGTTATGTAGACTGACCTCAGTTTTCATAGAATTTATAGTAAAAAAAAAAAAAAAAAGATGTATTTCAACCAAAAGACAAAGGAAGAAGAAAGAGGATTCTTGGGTGTCACTTATGCTACGTTATGTTTCAAGAGTGGAAGCTCAGCGGGGACAGGGGCAATGGGGACATGAGTTCCGAGAGAGGGGACAGGGCCTGTTACTGCTTAGTCATGGTACAGCCTGGGTAAGTTACTACCCTCTGTGAGCTTTATTTCTTCCTAGAATTCCTATTGCATTGGAATGAACAGGTATGTCTGATATATAACAGTCCTCAGTAGATAACGATTTTTTAGTGGTTAATATATGATATTAAAGATGATAAAGGTGGGGGTGGATCTGAGGATGAGGTTTAAGGAATTGGATGTGAATCTGGAAGGGAAGAAATCAGGTGGAAGGCTAACAAAGTGGTTTTAGAGTTTTGAAAGCTTACACAATCAGCGTGAAGCAGTACTTAATTTGAATAGTGTATAGTTTCTAATTCTGGTGTTTTTTTAAACATTCTTATATAGAATGCTAAATTAGCTTAAAGAATAATCAGGTACCTTTTACCTGATTATGTAAATCCTCCATGTGGAAAAACATACAGGATTTATTGTTGCTTTTTTTTGTTTTTGTTTTGAAGAATCACAGCATTGCATATAATATTCTACTTCTTGAGTAAAAAGTGAGGAGGTACATATCTCTATTTTTACTTGCTCGTGGAAACATAAACCAAGCTAGGGGGATGTAGAAGTGAGAAGAGTGGTTGCTCATGTCGGTCAGAGGCTGAGAAGGCCCGGCAAAGGGCAGACAAGGACTAAATGCGACTCTTCACTGTGTACCATTTTATACCTATTTGCACTTGCTGTTTTGTTGGAGCTACATGTGATCTCTGTTTTAAAAATAAACGGAAAAGAAGTGAGTGCTTTAAAGAGGTGTTACTCAGCACGTAAGTTTATGAAACAGATTGCTTTCTCCTAACACCAACCAGAGCTCAGTTTAAATCGAGAAAGACCGAGTTCTGACTCTGGAAGAGAAGAATCAAGAGGGGATGGGGTCCATTCGTGGGCACAATACAAACCAAGGCATCAGAGGTTGGCAGGGGACATGTGATGAGAGGACTTGGACTCTAGACCATGTGATGGGGCACCTGAGCAGTGGGGAAGCCTGTCAGGAGCCTGTGGTTGTAAAGGGAAGGAAAAGGGCAGAAATCAACTCTTACCCTAACAATTGTGCCTGGGTCTCTCGGAACTATATTGCACTGATAATCAGCTCAATGCTGACCTTGACAGGGCTGGGGAGCCAGCGAGAGGGCCCTGCAGCACCAGATAACTGGTTCCTACCACCCAAACCTGGTGGTGGTGGGGAAACTACATGGAGGACGCAGAAGAAAGCCCGCAAGGATTTCTGCTTGATGTCAGAACAGTTTCCTTGGCATGAAGTAGAGCCAGAAAACAGAGGTTGGGATAGCAAAATTTTAAAATCTGAGGTATCGAAGAAATAAGGAGCAATAAGAAGGGACTTTTTAGATGGCCTCTCAGAAAATAACATTTGAGTTATGGGCCAGTATTGAAATGAGAAGGTGACAGACGAGGAGGATATAATGTAATGAGCCCAAGTCCTTCTAGAAGGTCGATGATCATGGAGCCATCCCACACTTGCTTTCTGCGTGATAGGTTAGTAGGGGGTTTGATCACTAACCTGTTGATCAACTCTAAAAATATCGATGTCAGGAAGATGCCATTTTGCAAAAATACTCCCACAGAGCCAGAAAAGAAAAACAACCTTTACGCCCGAAACAGCTTTAATTGAACCATGTTTTTGCAAGGAAAAATATACGTCCAAAGGTAGCATAGTCACTTGTAAGACTCCTTCCCCCCCAAATAAATAGCAGTTATACAGTAGTTGCTGAAACTATTAATCCTTCAGGCATAGGTGAGTTTCCCTCATTGCTATGCAGAGTTACAACTCTTTACCAAGTCTTTCAGTATCAGATGATGGCATATACTATAGTATTGTGGTAACCCCTCTGGGAGAAAATCAACTATTCACCTGGAAGAAGCAGAAGAATATACCCCTTTACCTGGCGTATTAGCCTAGCTGTTCTACTCTACGAATCAAAAAAGTTCAGAAAACTTTATATTGAGAAGTATAAAGCAGGAAACAGAATGTCATTCACGAGGCCGGTTGCTCTCTTATTTGACTAATTTGAATATTGGGCTTAGGAAACATATGACTAAGTTTGCAGTCGCTTGTAAGATGGTTTCTGAACCTCTGGTCGCCTGGCACTTGGGGCGGGGTAATTCTTTGTTGTGGGGGGCTGTCCCGTGCTCTGTAGGATGTGTGACAATATCCTGGGCCTGTGCTCACTAGATGCCTGTGGCACCCTCCTGCTGTGACCATGAAAAGCACTTCCAGGCATCACTCCATGTCCTCGGGGTGTCAAAACTGCCCCAGGAGAGAACTGTTGCCTTAGCCTTTCGCTCCTGTTTTCCTGTAAGTCCAGCGGTAACATGAAAAACACACCGTCGTCTCATTCAACAGAAATGAAACCAAACTGAGGAAGTAAACGAACCGATTATCCTTCAGCAAAACCATGTACCAAAACAAATAGATGTGGTTCCCCCCCCTCACCCCCGCCCCCCAAAACCTAAAGCCTGCCCTACCCGCTCAGGCCTCTGGCACCAAAGAGAAATCAAGCCAAAGGAAAGCCATCACCTGCCCAGGGGCACCGGGGGTGGAAAGGCTCCGTACAGACCTGCCCCGCCAAGCTGAAACACCCTCTGCAGCGGAGCCTAACGCACGACTTACTCTTTCCAGAAGCAGCTTTGCAGAACTTGGTCAAGTTGACCTGCGGCGGCCTGCTGGGCTTCGGCGGCGGCGGGCCCAGGACGGCCAAGGGGGGCAGAGGCTTCTGCTTGGGGGCGGCTGAGTTCTTGTCTCCCTTCTCCTTCTCCTGACTTTGGCCCCACGGCCCTGCCACGGTCACCTTAGCAGGTGTCTTTTGCAACTTGGCAGGTGGCGCCCCGGAGGCGGGCTCTTCCTGATTGATTTTGCTCAGGAACACGTTCTTCGCGTCTGGCCTCCTGTCCTCTTTCTTCTCGTCGGCGTTTCTGGGGGGGCCCGGGACCCCTCGGCTGGCGGCGGGTTTCAGCCCTGCCCTGGGGAAGGGCGAGCTCGCCTCCCCTCCATGGTCCCTGTCTTCTGGGTCTTCCCTGGCTGCTTTGAAAGCCTCGGCTTTGGCCTTGGTCCTCAGCAGGGCGGAGGGTCCTCTCTGTAGCGACGCGTTCTTAGCAGGGGTCTCCGCGTCGTGGGGGTCGTCGGCGCTCAGGGTTGGCTTCGGGCCGAAGGCAGGCTTGGGGAAGAGCGGCTTGGGGTCATGGTCCAGGGGGGCCCCCGCAAACTTGCTTTGAACCCCTGACAGCTTGGGGAACACTGGCTTCTGGTCGCCGTCCTGGGCTGGAGGGGGAAGCCGGGGTTTCGGGCCCGGTGGCTTGGAGTCCTGGTCGTGGCTGGCGCCCGGCAGCACAGGCTTGGGTCCGGGAGGCCGCGGGAACGCCGGCCGGGAATCCTCCCTGGGCAGGCTGGTGGGCTTGGGGCCCGGGGGCCGCGGGAACCCCGCTTTCACCTCGGGGTCCCTGCTGCCCGAGGCTGCCGGGGCGGGGGATCCAAATCTGGAGCCCGCCCCTGTGGGCTTGAGAAAAGGGGGCTTGGGGTCCAGGTCAGGCTTTTCGTCGGAAGAAGGTTTCACCCCCAAAGGTGGCTTTGGGGACCCGAACCTGGGTGCGCTGCCGGGTCCGGCTGGAGGGCTGGCATGTCCTTGGTTGTCGAACAAGTTCTTTTTGGCTTGCACCCCCGAAGGTGCATTTTGCGCGGCCACTTTGAAGGGTCGGCTGTTGACCTCCTCGGTGGGGTTGCCCAAGGTGTTGAACTTCGCCATGATAGACTTCACATCTGCTTTCCCATCCTACAGATAGAGGGAACAAAAACTAGCTGAGAACCAGAAGTAGCGCTTGCACAGTTTAAAACACTCCACTTGAAAGGGTTTCCTGGTTTGGGGCCTGCAGCGCTGCTGATTGGGCCGCGAGATATTGTAACATTTATCTTCCTCTATGGCAAAATAGGTTGTGAGCGTTTCTAGGAGGGGGTGGCGGGAGGCTATTGTACACATACTTTGGGGGCTGGCTTTGCCTGGCATGCTCCTTTTGGTTTGTCACAACTGATCGTTTCCCTTTCCTGGCACCGTTTCTCTAGCTGTCCTGTTGACGCTACTCTTCACTGGGTGTTGGTCCGTGTTATTTTACTTGAAAAAGTGTGGACGCTTCTAACAAATGACTTCTCCCATCTCGTACCGTTGAACCTCTTAAATAGAAACTGCCCTTAAAAAAATGAAAGTAAGCTCTTAGGTTGCACGCCCTCTACCATGTGGCCATGTTCATCCTCTCTGTGGTTTGTAGGAGTTGTCTTGGCCCATCTGCGTTTCAGGTCTGTTTGCTAACCAGGAGATGCGGCAGAAACAGCCACTCAGTTCATGGGTACAGGACAAAAAGTTCTCCTACTCACATGTGTGTGTTTAGTGCTCATGATGCACCTGGAACTAGATGAGCAGACAGAGTGACTCCCTTCCAGGACGGGACCTGCCCGCAGGGATAGTCTAGTGTACTCAGGGGAGGGGACAAGGGCTGCAAAGTCTTACTATCCAGACATCTTCTTTCTCTACTCTTGTCTCTCCTATCATGATATTTGTTACTCCTCCTCTGATGTCCTGCTACCCAGGGTCTATCCTCCTTGTCTAGGATTAGAGTATTGCTTAGTCAAGAGAACAGTCACTCACGCTTCTCTGTGGGTGTAATCCCAGCTAATCTGGTAGAATTCATGGTGTGTTTGGTCTGTCAAAGTAAGTTCTTCTGGAATATTCTAGTTCTTTTAGACTATTTGAGAACCTTAAGCTTCAAAATAAATAACAATTGAAGGTACATGGCTGGCCATCACCATCTTTACTTTCATGTTTTAAAACTGACCTAGAAAACGTTTTCTCATTTCCCACCCCACCACTCATTGCCACACACCCAAGCACACTGTACCTCTCAGGGCCCCACTCACAGACCACAAAACCAGATCCTGGCCATCTGGGAAGATTCGCTCTGCCCTATTAACTTATGTATAACTTCGGTACTTCTACATGCGCCTGTGTGACTTCCCTTCTAATGGTAAGAACCACCATTTATTGTGTAAATATACGTGCTTGATTCTGAACCATGCACATAACTGTGTGGCCCATGTCATGCTTTGGGAGGATGGTGCTATCTAATTCCACCTCCCAGGAAAGAATAGTGAGGTTAAAACTGCAAGAGGATATCATGGAAAGATCATGAGAACTTCGTTAGAATCCTAGGTTATCAGTTGGGCCTCAGTTGCATTACCCATAAAATGGGGACAATAACACAGACCAGCCAGAATTATCATGCGCCTTGGAGATGGAATTGTGAAGTGCCTGCCTAGCCTGGGCTCAGCAGATGGAAATGATTATTATAGTATGGGGAACATTAAGAAGCAGATTCAAGGGCTCACAGCCAAGAACGTGTGAGCACAAGGATGCAGACTCCGGCCTGTCCATGTTTCCAAAATCCAGAAACTGTCTCATTCCTCTTTGTATCCCCACAACATCTGAACCAAGAACAGGGTTTTAATATAGATTTGAATGAAGGCTGGCAGCACTGAGCTGAGTACCATGAATAGAGATTTTAAAGAAGTGACCCTCTCAGTAGGCGTTCATCTCCATCCTGAACTGTAGTACGTGTGTATTTGCAGATTGAGGGTAAGGAACCTGGGTGGGAGATGAAAGCCAACGAGAAAAAGATTTTCCAACTTGAGTTTTGCTTCTTTATTTACTACCCTGTATCTGAGTTGCTGAACCCGTCTTGTTTTCTACTCTACCTCCCTTGACCATTTTTTTAAATCCTCACTGACTCCTCAAATCCTCAGTCAATCCCCAAAGGCCTCAGGGCGGGAGATGGCAGACCAGGGAAAGTTTGGTTGTTGGGAGTGGGGAACCAGTGGAGGGAGGCAGGAGGAGATGGGACCTGCCCTGTGCCTCAAGGGAGATCATAACCACAGAGGACCCGCAACAGCATGAAGAAGTAGCCACACCACAATTTGCTCACCGCCTGGGAGGAAGTCTGTCTCTGGGGAAGAATTATTCTAGACTTACTCTACGTTTTGTAATTCATATTCTAGGTCTATAATTTATTTTTTAATTTTATAACAAGAGGCTACCCAATGGAGTGGTTAATAACACAGGCTCAGGAGCTGGACCAACTGGGTTCAAATCTTACTAGCTACTTAACCTAGGGCAAGGGATATAAATTCTCCAGGCCTTGGTGTGTTCACCTCTAGCACAGGAATAACAATGCCATGTCACCGGGCTGTTAGGAAGAATAAGCAAATTTAACGTTTCTGAAGCAGAGTTAAACAGTGCCTAGAACAGAGGAGGGTTTCCTATTTTTTGGAAGCAAGTCAAGCCATAGAAATCATCTCATCCACCTCTTCCTCTGCCTTGGTGAGGAACAGAAACCAGAGGATTTCAGTGACATCCTACTTAGTTACGGTAATTTCATATCCTGAATTTCATGTGGGAAAACCCCTGAAACACACTAACCAACTGTCAAACTCCATGTCCGGGTTGTAATTGAAAAAATATGGATGTGGTTGATTGGAATTGGAACTTGTCCCTTAGATGTCATCCGAGACCAGCAGCCAGGGCAGTGTCTTGGTTAACAACACAGGCTCAGGGATTATTGATCTGGGTTAAAACATTGACTTTGCCACTTACTGGCCATGTGATCTAGCTCTCTAGGACTCCGTTTTCTTCATCTATAAAATGCAAATAATAACAATGCCTATTACTCAGAGTGCTGTTTTTTTAAACAAGGATTACATGGGAGATCAAGAACTGCATGTCTGTCATGGTTGATTTTTCTAGTTCACTAGTTACATAATACCATTTTCTCTAGGTGACCACATTGTGAAGTTACAATTGTTAATGTGATGTTCTAATTTTATATCAATGTGCTGAAACTAGCATACCACTGGATAACATAATAGAGTTATTATGGTTGAGTTTGGTTCACGCATACTCTGAAACCTGTCACTAGATGTTGAAGCATAGATTAAAGACGAGCAAGTTCCTATGTAAGATGCGAAAGAAATGGTAACGACACCTGAGCTAACTAATATGTCTGACAAATCAATAGCCTAAACTCTATAACTATTTTATCACTTACTGTATACTGACTGCTTAGCTTTGGAGGCTGTTTGGTTGTTATTATTGTTAATAGGTTTATTAGATAAATTTTTAACACCCCGGTTTTCTCTTAATCTTAACAATAGCCATATTTCTTCCTTAGTCATCATGAGAGAAAGTAAAAAATGACTAATATGTTTTGACATTCTCCCATTCTGACTTCATTGTAGATTGAATGTCCATTCCATTTTCCAGGGCTCATTTTACTTATAAATAAGTAAATAAATAAATAGTGCAGGCGCACTATGTCTTTGTATTACAGAGTGAAAAGTAAGTGGGCTCCCAGCCCTGCACCTCTAAGCCCTAGTCCCCCAGTTCTAGGGAAATTATACACCCTGATTTACCAGTGCACCACAAGTTCATACCTATTGGTCAGGGGTAATAATAATGCTCCCTTTTACTCCCAAAATTGGCCTGTTTTAAATAATCAATTAAATGGTAAACTAACATAGCATCCAAGCTATGCTCCCGAATTAGTGTAAACACCTTATCAGAATGTTTGCTCTTTATTATTATTATTTTTTATTTTTTTTAATTTTATTTATTATTTCCAGAGATAGAGGAAAGGGGAGAGGCAGAGAGGGAGAGAGACATCATTGTGTGGTTGCCTTTCACCTGCCTCTACCTACAGACCTGGCTGGAGACCTGGCTTGCAACCTGGTTATGTGCCCTGGCTGGGAATCTAACCAGCAAACTTTGGGTTTGCATGCTGGTGCCTTACCCACTGTGCTACCAGCCAGGGCTGCTTTTAAAATATAATGTATTTTTTGTTTTTTATTCCAATGTTAACATACATTATATTAGTTTCAGGTGTACACCATAGTGACTAGACATTTATATAACTTACAAAGTGATCACTCTGATAAGTCTAATACCCATCTTATACTATATATAGTTATTGCAATATTATTGACTATTCTCTAGGCTGTACTTTACTTTCCCATGACTATTTTTATATCTTCCAATTTGTACACAGAAAGTCTGCTTTTAATTTTTATTAATGAAATGTACTCTAAAACCTATAAATAGAAACTGAATAATACAAAGGCTACCATTAGAGATTGTTTTTAAATGTCCTTGCCTTTAAAAGTCTCATCTCTATAAGGTTTGATTTTTGTAAAACACAGAAGAAATAAAACATCTATGGGCCATGGACGTCTAATAAATTTAAAATGACTTTGAAGCCTCAGTTCACCTCCTTAAGCTGTGTTTGTGTTACTTTTGTAATGAAAGCAGGAGAAGACAGAAGTTATCTCATGGATGCTGTTATTTTCCTGAGGAAAGAATGAAGATAGGGAACACAGAAAATGAAGAGTCTTTATTCAAGCTACTGAAATTAACATTATGAAAGTTGAGGCATGAGGAAAGGTTCTATTCTAGTTCTAAGTAGTGTGTAAACTATTTTTTTTAACTTTCTAGTACCATGACAAGGTCTGGATATACATCTGGACATACAGCAAACCTCCAGATAACATTCTGATTTCGCCCTGAAGGACTTATGTATCCAGGCCACCTGACATCCATTGTCCAGTCCCACGGACGTGCCCAGACCTCCAGGTACCCATCAACTAGATCACCGAGCAACCCTCACTCAGACTGACTGACATCTAACCGATAACTGTCCTGTACAAATCTTGGGATCAATATAGGACCGATTATTTTTAGGAATGCACTTTTTACAATAAAAACTGTTAACTTTTCTTCCTTCTTTGGAACGTTTCTGGGTTTTTGCCTAGCTGTGTTATCAGTTCATAAACTCTAAGACCCTGGGATAAATCTTCATCATTTATTTCTAGCCACACCCTCCAGACTCTTTTTGAGTTCATTCAACATACATAGAAAAAGAGAAGATGCTGATTTTATTTGATGCTTTTAATTAAGAAAAGAGACAGTAAATAACAATAGTTTCCTGAAATTGGTATGTTTCTTTCTCTCTCTTTTTCATTCCTTCCTGTCTTCTTTCATTTTTTTCTCTGTCTCTGTCTTTCTGCCTCTCTCTTTCACCATTAATTAATTTTATGATATGGGAGGACTTTTTCATTGTTATGTTGAGATAACATGTTAGTGCCATGGCTATTTGGCCCAATTGCTGGTTTGTCTCATGGAACAAAATTAGTTCGGACCACTACAGCCATTGCTTAGAACAGGATGCCATGTATGGCGGCCTCAGAGGATAACATGAGGCTGCAAGGAGGTGCAGATGTAAAGAGAAAAGATCCCAGGAATCTAGCCCCAACCTTGCAAGTCATCGGAAACTAATCAGGTGTATCGAATAGGAAAGTAAGCAGGTGAGGGGTGCTGGGGTGATGGCTCGTGGTGCTAAAACCTAGGATCGACTCAGCCAGGGTTTGGCCAGGACATGTACAAAAAGACTGAGAAAATAGAAAGTTCTGGAAGCCAGATAAACTGACCAGGCAGAGGATAGGCTGGTAAAGACTTGTAATAGACTCGAGCAGCTCAGCATTTCATTGAACGATAACACTCAGCCTCGCTGGTGTATATTGCATAAGTTAGAGAAAATAACAGCTATGTTCCCCATGATCATGCTCTCTGGATACACACACAGGCGCACACATGCACATGCACACATACATGCATGTACCTACACCCACGCACGCACACGGAATGGTAAGTTAGTAATTTTTTTTTTTTTTTTGTCTCCAAAGACACTTGATTTGTTATACCTCGTAAACTTGGAACAGAGAACTATTTTAATCTGAAAAATCAACTTTTAAAAAACTCTTGATGGTTAGTAATTACATAGCAAAAGTACAATTGTTTTAGTTGTAAAAACAGAGTTAATGGAAATTGGTTGAAATGCTGTACTTGTGACCAGACCCTTCACAAAACATGGATAGTAAATTCCACCAGAGATAATGAAACTGCAGTAAATGTTTTCATCCTCATCAACACTATCTGAAGATTCACGTGCTTAACTTATGTTCTCCATTTGCCTGGATGTGATGCAAAAGCAGGGACCCGGCTTTACTTTTTTCTTCAAAAAAGTACCCTCGGCCACTACCCACCTAAATAGGCATTGCCCTGATGCCTGGCCCATTTCTTTCCATAATACAGGGGTGGGGCAAAAGTAGCTTTGCCCTTGTTAAAATAATACAATAGATAATAACAATAATACAAGAAACAACTTGTATTTCGTGTCCTCACAACTGTAAACCTACTTTTGTCACACCTCAGTTGCATTCGACATAGTGGCTGATGGGCTAACTTGACCCGATCGCAGAGATAGCAGTTGGAGAAATGATTTCCTAAGCTTCTTCAACCAGTCCCCACCTCCCGCTCCCTGATTGGTCTGATGGATTCCAGTGGGCTGAGCCTCTGAGGTTGGAGAGAGTGCCCGGCCTCTCTTCAAAAGGATGTGGGAACATGTCACTTCCCACAGGGTATTGCTGGGGCAGGAGCAGGCTGCTGCTGACTGGCCTAGGGCACAGGTTGGAGGCGTGGGTGGTGGAGGCAGTGGTGTTAGCTCCGTGACAACGCCTGGAAATTTGTTCGGTGCCCTGTGAGGGTAGAGATGGAACACAGATTCCCTCAGCAGCCAGCTTTGTGCTTCCAGCTGTAATGAAAGAAGAAAACACCTGGCAGAGCAGGGTCTCATTGGGCACTGTGCATGGCTTTCTGCGGAAGTGGCCTGGTACCTGGGCGGGAAATCTCTGCAGATGCCACTTGATATCACCATTCCTTCTTGTGTGATCTTGGGCACCTGCTGCCCTGGCCCCTTCCTTGTTCCTCCCGGGCTCTCCATGCTAGGGTAACTTGAAACAGAGGAAGCAAGATCGCTCAGCAGTAAAGCTGAGATGGTGATGGCCCTCCTTCCAAAGGCTGTGTCACCTTGAACTCTCAAGGTACGTTGATCAGTTAAGTTTTTGTGTGCCCTCTGTCTTTAAAGACCAAGAGCTTGAAAATCACCATCATTATACACATTTAACCTGCAAGTCCTCTCTTTGTGGTTATTCTACCAAATAGCTTCTGCAGAAATAGTTTTGACTTTGTTGTGGCCTCCGATGGCTTACGTTTAAATGGATGAAGAAGTTAAACATGACTGTGTGTGTTTCTCAAGTTAGTTCTGCTCTACGTTTTTGACTTCTTCCTGCTGATGGAATGGTGATAGGATGTACAGAGGATGTAGATAGTGTAGAACAATAGGACGGTCCTGAAACCCTTGATTTTTGTTATTCAATTTATATAGTTTTTCAGCAAATTTGGCTTACATTTGCTTAGGATATAATTCACTTAGCTTGCATTAACTAAATATATCAAATTGGAGGAGAATTATTTACATTTTGACTAATGCACACCTAGATAATGGAAAATTGTTTTCATAGATATCTTACTAATGCCTTATTTTGATTTTAGCAGAATACTTAATGTACTTAATGTGCATGCACCATAATACAATATAATTCCTGTCGTTCTTCCCATCCCTTCAACTTTGACCTTAATTTCATCTACTTCTTGTGGTTGTTCTACTTTCATATATACATATAGTATGAAGCAGCAAAAGACAACTCACTTTGCTAAAGATGTGGGATGAAATAAAAATTTTAGATGGCAGAGAAAGATGCTGTCTGAAATGAAATAGAAATATTATGCTGCCTTATCTTTCAGCCTCCTTATGTGTTTTTTTTTTTAATTTAATTTAATTGTTGTTGTATTACATCCATCCCCTTTTTCCTCCCCTCTGTCCCCTTTCCAACCCACCCACTCCCCACCAAAGTCAATCCCACTTGTTGTCCCTGTCCTTGGTTCTTCCATGCTAGTTCCTTGACTAAACCGCTCCTCTTCTTTGCCTCTTCCTCCCCCCTCCCGCCTTTCCTCTGCCCACTGAAGGTCTATTCATTGTGTTCATGTATCTGGTTCTGTTTTGCTTGTTTATTTGTTTGTTTTGTTCCTTATTGTCCTGTAATGGGTGAGATCATATGGTATTTGTCTTTGGCTTATTTCACTAAGCATAATATTTTAAAAATATGGACTGCTTCACAAATTTGCGTGCCATCCTTGCACAGGGGCCATGCTAATCTTCTCTGTATTGGTCCAGTTTTAGTATATGTGCTGCAGAAGTGAGCACTCCTTATGCCTTTGAACACATGTACGCACCCATATACACAAGGTCACATAAGCCTGGGCAGTGAGTTCCTTCTCTGTACTTGACAAGCAGTTTAGAAACTGAAAGTGCATGATTTATATGGAGTGGGGTGGGGGTTGGGGTGGGGGTATGAGGCCATCTGTGGGGTTTTCTAGAGACTTCCTTCCCAGCATGTGAAAAGTTTTATGTGAAGTAAGTGGCTTAGAGGAGGAAGCCTTCAACAAACAACTCAAGACAGGGGGCAGGTGCCAGTCAGTGTGGGACCTACAGTTTAATTTGAGGGCAGCAAATGTGGACATTGGAAATGGGGGCTGTGGAAGGTTCCACAAGCAGAGATGGATGATATTTGAAACCTCGTTCGCACATAACCACAGATTATGATGATATGAGACCCTCCCCCTAATTTCCTCCACTCCCATTCTACTTCTCCTTCTAAACTTTGAAGAAAATGCCTTTAGTATTGAGTAATCAGGATGAAAAATATAACTACCTTGCACCTCACTGCTTCTCCATTATAAGTCACAGTAATAAGACTCCACCTTGACATGAGTGGTTTCACTCATATTTGTCACCATGGGGTCCTTTACTGTGGGTTGTAGCTTTTCTCACTGAAATTGTGATGTTTGAAATTTCAAGCTTTGCATGGTATATACCTTGTTCTTAGTGCCTAACCTATGGCCCCTCACCTTTCCAAGGGACTTGATGGCCTCAGCTACTTTGGGTCTTCACTATCCATTCATTCATGCATTCTTCATTTTATTCTGAAATTGCTGGTGACCCCTTGTTTATGTGCTAGTTCTAGTATGTGGCACTTTGCCATGATCTAGTTGAAAGTTTGTGCTTCAATAAGAACACTTATTCCAAAGCACAAATGACATCAATATTTTCCCTCCCCCACCAGCCACCAAAAAAAAACACACATGTATAATTGTAGAGTTAGCAAAAAATGTTGAAGTTAGGTATTCCACACCTATTGCTAATTTCATTATTAGAACCATTAATCACATTTTAAAACAGAATTTTACATGCAAGATCTCATTTGACTGTCTCAAAGCCCGGTTATTTTTAATTTTTATAGAAGGGTAAACCAAGGGCATGCATGTGGTAGAAAAGAGAACTAAACCTAGGTTTTCTGACTCTAAATTCAGTGTTTTCCCCAACACACCATGGAAACCAAGACTTTTTTATTCCTTGCTTCATTATTATTTTGTTTCAATTCTCAGCTCACTCACAAATATTTTAACATTTTCCTTCTGATTCAAAAAGTTTTCTATTAACCTTAGTAATCGGCCTTCTGTCCAAGAATGCCTAATCATTGCCTTTGACATGTTATCATGTTTCTTCTGCCCATAGTGCTGCTCCTAGCACATTGGACATGAGCAAGGAAACAGAACAAGGCCTAGAGCTCCGAGCCAAAACATCCTATTGATTTGGAAACTCACAAGCAATCTGGAAAGAGGAAAGAAATTTTTTAAAAAGACAGTTCTGATTGTTTTTTAAAAATATTTTGTCTGTGTCTGTTGCTACAGAATTGGAAAGTTTAGGTAGATGACTGTATCAGGTCTCTTTTCCCCAAAACTATTCCCTAGAGTCAGTGACATGAATCATCCAACTGGCAGTCCAGAGTCCTGGGGCACCATTCTGGTTCAACCCTGTTACCTTGGTATCATGTTTATTATTAACTTGGCTTTAGCTTGAAACTCATGACCAGAGGGAGGTTGAAGGGTGTGAACCAATATGACTAGGGAATGAGGCTGTGATTTGGGAAGGCCCATGGCAAAATTCAGATGGCAATGCATTAATACAAAATAACCTTTTCTGTCTAGATAATAGATAAGCCAAAACAAACATATGTGTTCCTATCTATGGTTGATTCAAAGAACTGAAATAAAAAATGAAACAAACCAAAATCTCTTTCTGTTTTATAATTTTCTAATACTGTGTTTTTTAAAGAATAAAATAACACAGAGATTTGCCTATTGTTTTAAAATAAATTTTCTTTCAATTTAACATTTTAATCATGATGAGATACCACCATACCCATTAGGATGGCTATTGTCAAAAACCAGAAAATAATAAGTGTTGGTGAGGATATGAAGAAATTGAACTATGGGCATTGCTGGTGGAATATAAAATGGTACAGTCACAGCAGAAAACAGCATGGTGGTTCCTCAAAAAATTATAACTAGAGTTACCATATCATCCAGCAATTCCACTTGTGAGTATATTCCTAAAAGAAGCAGACACTTGAATAAACAGTTGTACAGCCAGGTTTATAGCAGCATTATTCTGAATGGCCAAAAGGTGGAAGCCACCAAAATGTTATCAATAGAGAAATGGAAAAAAAAAAATGCTGTATACATTGAATGGAATATTATTCAGTCTTAAAAAGGAAGGGGATTCTGATACAATACATGTTACAACACGATGAACTTGGAGACAAGGTTGATGCTAAGTGAAATAAGCCAGTCACAAAAGGACAAATACGGTATGGTTCCACTTAGCTGAGGTGTCCAAAGTAATCAGACTCATAGAGACAGAAAGTAGGACGGTGGGTGCCAGGGACTGGGGGTTGGCAGGGATAGGCGGTGGTGGTTTTTTAAACTTTAATTTAATGTTTTTAAAAAATATTTATTATTTTTAAAGAGGGGGAGGGAGAGAAACATTAATGTGCCTTTCACCTACCTCCAGCTACAGACCTGGCTGAAGACCTGGCTTGCAGCCTGGTTATGTGCCCTGGCTGTGGAATCGAACCAGTGACCTTTGGGCTCGCAGGCAAGTGCCAATCCACTGAGCCATCAGCCAGGGCGGTGGCGGTGTGTTAATGGGTATAGAGCTCCATCTGGGCAAAATCAAAACATTCTGGATTTGATGCTGGTGATGGTTGTGCAATGTGAATGCATTTATGGCTGGATGCTTAAAAATGAGTTAAGAGGCAAATTTGATGTTGTGGACATCTTACCACAATAAAAACATTTAGAAAAAAAAGTAACTGGTATTTGGAGAATTATTAAGTTAAATAAAAACGTTTGACCCAGGCTGGTAGCACAGTGGATAGGTGTCAGCCTGCAAACCCAAGGGTGACTAGTTCTATCCCCAGCCAGGGCACATAACCAGGTTGCAAGCCAGGTCTCCAGCCAGGTCCGTAGCTGGAGGCAGGTGAAAGGCAACCATACATTGATGTCTCTCTTCCTCTCTGCCTCTCTCCCTTCCTCTCTTTCTGGAAATAATAAATAATAAAAATATTTTTAAATAACTAGCTAAATAAATAAATAATTAAAAACATTAGGCCCAGGCTAATGGCACAGTAGATAAGGTGCCGACCTGCAAACCCAAAGGTCACTGATCTGATTCCCAGCCAGGGCACATAACCAGGTTGCAAGCCAGGTCTCCAGCCAGGTCTGTAGCTGGAGGCAGGTGAAAGGCAACCATACACTGATATTTCTTTCCCTATCTGCCTCTCTTCCTCTCTCTCTAGAAATAATAAATAAAATATCTTTTTAAATAACAAAAATGTTTGTAAATAATAAAGTTGCCTCAATATTTCCTTTCTTTTTGTCCAGGTTATAGAGATTGGAAGATAAAATGGAAATGACAAAAGAGAAGAGAAAATGGCATCTTAGTAAGATCATGCTTTTATGTATACACTTTGTTGTCCAGAAAATTTTTTATTTCATTCAAAATATCTTAAAGTTTTTAAACATTTTAAATGACTTAAATGTGGCTAAAATGTAATAATGGACCAATGCCAAATTTCTATTATAAATAAAAACAATTTTAAAAAACTACTTGAGATGTAAAAGCACACCTCACTGACTGGAGTCATCTTTGGGCAGAGATGGTAAAGAAAGGTATTGGGAATGGCCTCTTCTGAGTTGAAGACAGGGAAAGTGAAGGATGTGGTAGGATTAGCCTTAGGGAATATTTTTCAAACTGAAGATGCTACATGACCCAATCCACCTTGCTGCCTCTCCAAGGTTTCTCTATGGAGAATTGCCAGCCACAGCTACTCTTGGGAGGGCATGGCATCCTGTGGTGTGTTAAAAATGATTAAAAGCCTGGATCTTTATGGAATCTTGGATCTCTCTTACTCTGATCCTCACACCTTTAATTGATCAACTCCTACTAAAAGAGTTGTAGAAATTTAAGTGCAAGGACTGGGGTACTTCGGGAGGCTACCCTGATTCAGCACAGGTGGATGGGATTGGGGTGCAGACATTGACTACTTGTCTTTCTAATTTTTCTCCCTATCCTCTGTACTTACTAAGTGGGTTGAATGGTTGCCCCCTAAAAATATTCATCCAGGTCTCTAAACCTGCGAATGTGATCTTATTTGGAAAAAGGGTTTTTGCAGATGTAATGAAGGATCATATGATGAGAATACCCTGCATTACCCTAAATCCAATGACAAGTGTCCCGATAAGATACAGAAGACACGATAGGAGAGGAGGAAGCCATGTGAAGACAGGGACAGGAGTTGGAATGGAGTAGCCACAAGGCAAATGCTACTTGGACCCACCAGCAGCTGGAAGAAGCAAGGAATGGATTCTGCTCCAGAGTGTTCGAAGAAAGCCTGGCCCTGTCAGTCCTTTGAGTTCAGAATTCTTGCCTCCAGAACATTCCTATTATTGTAAGCCCCCTTGCTTAGGGCAATTTGTTACAGCAGCTGCAGGAAGCTAATACCCTCAAAGGTCCAAAATGCTTTTTGTGTTGTATTTCTATGAACGGCCAAGTACCTACATTTAGGATGAAGGGCACAAAATCTTGTTGCATGTTTATCTTTTCTGGGCTGCCTTGCTGGGTGGGATTGTCCTTGGCTTGGAAGGAGTGGGGAATGGAGTCTCATGTAGCAGGAGAGTTTTGTCATTGTCAACAATGAACCTTCTCTCAGAAGATCAGGTGCTAAGCTGACCAACACCTGTGGTATGGACTCAGCAATTTCATTAATAAGCATACGTTGAATTTGTACAGTAGTCTTGCTGATTTCCTGTCCAAGTGTGGAGGCTGGTTAGCAGGGGCAGACCAACAGGACAAGTCCTGAACTCTGCAAATTTATCAGAGAAACCCTAGACCAACTTCTGAGGGGAGATTCTCATTCTGGTCCAAACACAGACTTGCTTTTTTCTAGAGGCTGATACGGAGTTAATTCCATCTCCACTTTTTATTAGTCAGCAACTGTACATAAACGCCTGGACAGGCTGGCCCCCGGGCTTTGACAAAAAGAAAGGCAATCAAAATGGGTGTTAAGGGTGGGCCATTTAACCTTACCTTAGAATCACAGCGTTTGAGGAAGAAAAAGAATCCCTCAACCAGTGAATTCAAGCTCGCCATTTTACAGGACAGGAAATGGCAAGTGTTAGGTAGAAGAGGTAGTAAACTAGGGCAGGGGGTAGAAGGGAGACACTCACTGACTGAGCAGTCCTGAGCCGGGGTGGGTGAGATTGCTGGCTGTTCCAACATCACAGGCAGGGGGAGCGCCTGGGGAGGGATGCCCTTGAGACTCTGTGCTGGGAAAGGTGGCGTCCGTAGCAATTTCGTAGGACAAAGAGCCTTTGCTAACTGAGAAAGCCTTGGCGGCTGTACATTGTTCCCCAGGTTTAGCAAGGGGAGGACAACCTAGGAGCTGACGAAGGTTTATAACCCTGAACCTCAATAGTCAGCGCACTGAGATTAGCTGGGTGCCCATGTGTCGCCTCAGCTCAAGCATACAGCTCAACCTTCCTAACAACTTTATTTCCTCCGTATGTGGGGCGTTTAGTGCAGGCAGGTGCTTGCTTGCAGCTTTGTGCTCATCTGTGTTTCATAAAGAACTTGCTCCTCAATTTCCACCATCCAGGTTTGTCTCTCCCTTGAATCCCTTGTGAGGGAGGCAGGAACAGAGGAACAAGCTTGTGGGGGGTGGAGGGGCTCCCCTCACTCGGTTCTCTCCCTGGCAACAAAGGGACCTGTCCAAAGTCACACAGCTATTAGTGGCAGAACTGGAATCTGGGCCCTTATACATCCACTGAGCTCCCCACTGTCCTGGGCTGCATGACCCTGGCCCTCTGACTTGTTGGGGGTCCCCAGCTTTCCACTTCGACTTTCTCTCCAACACTTGGTGGCGTAGCAGACAGTGCTGCTGCCTGCCTCCTGCAGGGGCTCACAGCAAACCCCGGTGCAGATACTGTGAGTTCCACTTGCTAGCGAGGCCCGCAGCTGCCCGGAAGTAGAGCTCCCTTTCTAACTCAGATCCTCATTCTGGAGCCACAACCTAAATTTAACCACAGCCTGGGACCATGACCTAAACCAGGCCAGCAGGCCACTTTCTCCTCCCCATACTCTTGTTCTTAAAACATCACCCAGAGGCGGCCCTGCCAACACATCAGGCAAGTGCAGTTCTCTGTCTGCTCCCCCTGAGTTCGCCCTCTTGTTAACATGGGAGGCCCACCCGTGGAGGAAGCACAATTTTTAAGGCACATTAAGGTACAAATAGAAATTTTTGGAAGGCAGTGAATTAAATGATGATATTAGACACTGTTACAGGAGTAGAAATATTTCTTTCTAGTGTAACATTTGTAAAAATACGTATGTGTGTACTTGTATGTCTGAACGTGTTTGGTAATATTGCAATTGATATTATTTACAGAAGTAATTTTTTAAACAAATGAAATAACATAAGCATTTTGAAATGATGAAAAGAAAACTATTAATATGATTTGAGAGGCTGACAGTCAGAAGGCAGTAATTAAATAGTGGATTGTTTAGATGTGAAAAAAAAAAAGAAGTACTCATTTGTGGTTACAGAATAGATTGGGGGATCTTTAGAATAATAGAGGACAGCCCTGGCTGATGTGGCTCAGCGGATGAACACCAGCCTGCCAACCCAAAAGTTGCTGGTTCGATCCCCAGTCAGGGCACATAACCAGGTTGCAAGCCAGGTCTCCAGCCAGACTCATAGCTGGAGGCAAATGAAAGCAACCATACATTGATGTTTCTATCCCTTTCTTCCTCCTTGCCCTTCTTTCTGAATATGATGAATAAACTCTTAAAAAAAAAAAAAAGAATAATAGAGGACTGGTTCAATTCCCAGCCAGGGCACATAACCAGGTTGCAAGCCAGGTCTCCAGCCAGGTGAAAGACAACCATACATTGATGTCTCTCTCCCTTTCTTCCTCCCTCCTTGCCCTTCTCTCTAAAAATAATGAATAAAATCTTTAAAACAAAAATAGAGGAAATAAAGCCAAAGAACATTTATACACATGACACATGGACATGAACTAAGGGGGGTATTGCCAGATGGAATGAGGGTACTGGGTGGACGGGTGAAAAGGGGGAAAAATTGGGATAACTATAATAGCAAAACCAATAAAACAAAAAACAACAACAACAACAACAAAACGACTTATAAAAGCTGCCAAGCCATCGCCTGCACTTAGCACTCAGACCACTAGGTGTCAGTGTGGCTGCCCGATGGGGCAGCCTTCACTTCCCAGGGTGGGGAACTTGTCCTGAACCCGCTCTTCTGAGCTCTGAGTCCAGGGAAGGGGGCCGCTGGGGTCGGCAGGAGCTGGGAGCACTTGAAGACCAATGGCACTGAGACACGTGGAGAGACACAAGCAAGCAGCATGCCTGTGAGCCTTTAATATAAATTCCCAAGAGAAATGGAATCCTTCCCAGGTTTGTCCGAGATACAAGGCTGACTTCCCCACCGTGTCCCTTCAATCCAACGTGATTCCTTTGACGTTCATGATCACCTTCCATACCCTAAAGATGTGGTTTTATTGGATAAAACAGCCTCCTCCTCCTCCTCTCCTGTGATCCATCATGAATTCCTTGGTGTGTTAGAATATTGGCAGTTTGTGTCTTGCCCTCCCTGCGCCTGTGTAGCTCTGCATACCCTCTCGGGCTGGCATCCGCAAGGGCAGGTACGCACAGTCCTGACTCTGCTCTGAGTTCCCACACCCATCTATTTTCCTGCACGGAATAATCTCTCTTGGATGACAAAATATTTGCATTGCAAATACCAACAATCTATTGTGACACAGGAGCACACAATAAATGCATATCATTTTATACTCACAACAGCCCTATGAGGTTAGTACCATGATTATATTCATTATTTTAGAGGGGACACCAAGGCGCAGAGAGGTTAAGTAGCTCATGCAAAGTCACACAGCTGATAGGAGGCAGAGTAAGAGGCTCCTCCCCTTCTTTTGATGACCTCATTATCAGTTTTACTTAAAAGAGGCGGGCAGGTGGGGGGACCTTGGGAATTCTTTAGAAGAGGCAGCAATTTATACAAGAGAGTCAAAGGCTCTAACCCAGTTTTGGAATTACTGATGCCCTGAACTATTTCCTGGGAGGATTTGTAGCCCTCTCTCATCCTTTGTCCTGGTTTCCCAGGATTCCTTCTGAGAAGTTAGGGTCCATGGCAGCTAACCCCCTTCTCTAGTCTGTGTAGAAAATTTGCACGAATCTCTACCCCCTGCCAGGTCACAAAGTTTGGCAGGAAACTAAAATTTGTTTCTTCTCATCAAAAAAGATGGATGGGCACATGCTTGTCAGGGGCAGGATAAAGTAAATTGTCTGTACCCAGTAGGATTATGTGTCTGGTTTTGGGGCAAGACTTAAATCCCAGCGGCACCAGCGGTTGGAACTAGAACATGTGAGCAGCTCTATCCAGTTACAAAACAGCAAACGACATACTTTTATCTGCCTATCGCCCTTCTGGCTGGGTTTTCATGTTGGATGTCCACCTCTTCTGCCATTTTCTGACAGAATGTGCCTTTCTGTCAGCCTATGCTGCCCAAATTTGGAGGGGACACCTTTTCCAGCTGTAAGAAATGGCACATTTATTTCATAGAAGAAACGTAGGCATAGTTGTTACCTGGCTCCAGTAGCATGAGGTGGGTCCTCCTGGGGCCAGTGGCTGGGCACTGCCTCACTTTTAGCTGTTGTGTCTGCTCGGCTCAAAAAATCCAAGGACTGTGACACTTTCTGATGCCTGGCAGGGGGGATGTCCAGGGGAATGATAGAGTGATTCTGTCCTCCCTCCCCCCACTAGATTGACTTAGACGAGAAAAGATCTACTATAGCCTCAGGATATTGAGCAAGAAGGCGGAGAAAGAGGGGAACTAAAAACTGTCTATTCAATCCGAACACTTCTGCTGACATTCCCACCAAGCATGTGATATTTACAAGAGCAAAACCAAAACAAGGTCCTCTTGCCTGTCACCAGGGCATTTGGGGAGAAACTATAAGGTCTTTGGCCCTGCAATCTATTTGCTTAACCAGAGTTGTCCCCTGTGGTGGAGTTCAAGGAGAGGGTACTATCAGTTGGGGAAGTCCACCCAACAGATGGAATCTTCTGGAGAAAATGCAATATTCAAATGAAAATCCCTGTCAAGAGATTACCATTGGCACAAAGTGGGATTTTAACAAATTGTTGTTGATAAACTAATCTCCCTTATCAGTCATTCATTTATTCATTCATTCATTCATCAGTGATAAGCATCGTGGGCTTACTGTATAGGCCAAGCACAATGCTGAGACTAGGAAGGGGAACAAGACACGGTTGTTCCTCTTAGTGGTTTAGAACCATGTATAGGTCAGGCCGGACATGGCCACACTGCTCCTGGTATGCTTGTCCTTCAGTCTGTAGTGAGGGTTGGAAAATTATGGCCCAACTGCCCAATCTGGCGTATGGCTCGTTTTGCACAGTCACTTCAGATATGAATGACTTTTACACTTTTAAAGAGTTACAAAAAAATAAATAAAACCATAAAAGAACAACCACCCATGACCAAGACTATAGGTAGCCTAACATATTTACCTTCTGGCTGTTCAGAAAAAGTTTGCCAACACCTTGAATGAGTTCACGGTCTTCTGTCAGAAACCTATTCCCAGACATATGGCGATTAGGGTAAAGATGGGTCATCATGCAGGAGAGAAGCCAAGGAACAGGTTCTGCTTATTTTCTGACTTTGACAACTCCCCTTTCCTCCTGTCAAAACTGCACACAGATCCAAGATGGTGGCAGGTTAGGTGGAAGCTACACTCACCTCCTCCTAGAACCAAATTAAGAGTTACAACTAAGTTATAGAAAAATCAACTTGAATAACCAATTGCAGACTAGCTGGAGAGAAGCCTCATAACCAGGGATTTACAGAAGCCACATCGAGACTGGCTGAAAGTATAAAGACGCCAGTGGACTGGTCTGGCTCTCACAGGCAGCGGCTGAAGTTCCGGAGGAATATCACAGCTGTGGGAGGAAGTTCCCCCTGAGAAATGTGGAGTTTAAGCTCAAGCTGAGTTCCCCAGCCTAGACCACCTGGTGAAAAGGCACCCACATAACATCCGGCTGTGAAAAGCAGTGGTTTTCTGTCTGCCAGGGGGACATGGCAAAAGACGTGGCCTCTTAAAGGGCCAATGCATAAAACTTTTATTCATAGCCACTCACCCTGGGCTCCAGCAGAGGTAGGACAGAACAGTGTGACTCTGGTGAGAGAGCTGAAGGTCAGTTGCTAGGATCCTGTGTTGTCATTCTCTTTCTTGGGCAGAGCACTCCTCTCCATGTGTCATCGGCCTGGGGGCATCCCTCTCACCCTACCCTGTGGAGCTTGAGCCCTGCTGAGTACAGCTGGAGGCTCTTTCAGTGATTGAGCCTAACAGATAACCTGCAGGCAGAAACAGATCCCTGGGTGACTTAAGACTTTTGTTGGTCTGTTCCTTGG
Organism: Noctilio leporinus; assembly: GCA_004026585.1. Lineage (NCBI taxonomy): Eukaryota > Metazoa > Chordata > Mammalia > Chiroptera > Noctilionidae > Noctilio > Noctilio leporinus. The sequence continues at coordinate 36,467 of PVIW01001746.1, read as the reverse complement.
CCTTGTGCTGGTAAAAGACAGTCTTAGTGCACAGACTGCACTAAGACTTTCCTTCCACACACATCCAGGCCCACCAGAGGGAGCCACAAGCTATGGATCACTAATAGCTCCAAACAGGTTGCCCAGGGCCATTCACAGGCAGTATCTGATGTAGGTCTCCACCAGAGTCCCTCCAAAGAGGCCCAGAACCAACACACCCAGTAGCTAGCTTCAGATAGCCTCAGAGAAGGACCTAATAAACTCTATAAGCACCATGTCCACAAGAAGATCTTGGCAGGCATCAAGTCTGGCCAAAGTGAATCCCAGCTCTTGTGATCAATACCTGAATAGCAGCTTGCATATTGTGCCAGGGGTGGGACCTCATAGTCAGCCAGTCTGAGGGTCAATCCCACACATGAACAAACCAATAGCAACCAAGACTCAATTACAACATTAAAAGGGGCATTCCTAGAGCATCCAGCTCAGATGATCAGGGACTGCAACACTGAGTCCCCTAGGACACCTACTACGTAAGGTCACCATTCCAAGATTGGGAGTCACAGCAGATTTACCTAATACCTAGAAACAAACACAAAGAGATAGCCAGAATCGGAGACAAAGAAATAGGCCTCCAATAAAAGAACAAAAACATTCTCCAGAAAAAGGGCTAAATAAAATAGGGAAAGCAATTTATCATATAAAGAGTTCAAAGCCCAGGCTGGTGGCACAGTGGATAAGGCACTGGCCTGTGAACCCAAAGGTCTCTGGTTCAATTCTTAGTCAGGGCACATAACCAGGTTGCAAAGTCAGGTCTCCAGCCATGTCTGTAGCTGGAGGCAGGTGAAAGGCAACCATACATTGATGTCTCCCTTCCTCTCTGTTCCCTTCTCTCTAACAATAATAAATAAAATCTTAAAAAAAAAAAAAAAAAAGAGTTCAAAGTAACAGTGTTAAGGATGCTCAACAGTATGAAAAAGGACATAGAAACCATTAGAAAAAAACACATCAGAAATGAAAAATACCATATCTAAAGTGAAAACTACACTGGAAGGAATAAACAGTAGGTTTGGTGAAGCAGAGGATTGAATCAGTGATTTGGAAGACAAGGTAGGAAAGAACACCCAATCAGAATAGCAAAGAGAAGGAAAAAAAAAAAAAAAAAAAAAGGACAGTTTAAGGGACCTTTGGGACCATGAAATGTAGTATCCACATTATAGGAGTACCAGAGGAGAAGAGAGAGCAAGGAATTGATCCTATTTGAAGAAATAATGACTGAAAACTTTTCTAACGGGGGGGG
>PVIW01001746.1:0-35091 GCA_004026585.1 Noctilio leporinus | reverse complement strand
TAAAGAGATTCCTAGACAAAGCAAAAACAAACAAACAAAACCCAAAAAACAAAACAAACAAACAAAAAAACCTAAGGGGGTTGGTTATCATGAAATCATTATTATAAAAAATGTTAACAATCTTTTCAGAAGAAGAAGGGAGCAGAGGAGAAAGAAGAAAAAGAAGAAGAAGAAGAAAGTGGAGAAGAAAAAGGAGGGGGAGGAGAAGAAGGAAGGAGGGGATGAGAAAAAAGAAGGGGAGGAGGGAGACAGGAAAAAGGGGAAAAAGAAGAAAACCCAGAACAACATCATTTAAAAAATAAAATGGCAATAAATATGTACCTACCAATAATCACTTTAAATGTAAGTGACTTAAATGTTCCAATCAAAAGACATTAGGTAGCTGAATGGATAAGAAAACAAAACACATATACATATGCTGTCTTTAAGACACCCACCTCCAAATGAAAGATACACACAAACTGAAAGTAAAGGGATGGAACAAGATATTTCATGCAAATGGAAGGAATAAAAAGCTGGGCTAAGCAATACTTGTACCTTAAAAAATAGACTTTCAAACCAACACTATAATAAAAGATAGACATTACACAGTGATAAAGGGAACAATCCAACAAGAGGATATAACCCCTGTAAACATGTGTATACCCAAGATATGAGCACCTAAGTCTGTAAAGTAAAATTTGATGGGCATAAGGGGAGATATTGACAGTAATACACTCACAGTAGGGAATTTTAACACCCCATTGACATAAATGAATAGATCCTTCTGACAGAAAGTCAACAAGGAGACAGTAGCCTTAAATGACACATTAAAGCAAATGAATTTAATTGATATCTTAAGAACATTTTGCTGCAAAAAAGCACAATATATATTCTTTTCAAGTGCACATAAAATTTTTTCTAGGATAAACTACAGATTAAGGCACAGAACAAGTCTTAATAAATTTAAGAAGATTGAAAATATATCGAGCACCTTCTCTGACCATAATGCTATGAAAGGAGAAATTATTCACAAGAAGAAAACCAAAAAAACCACACAAAGTCCTGGAGGCTAAATAATATGTTACTAAACAATGAATAGGTTAACAATGAAACCAAGGAAGAAATCAAAAGATACCTCGAAACAAATGAAAATGAAGACAGAACAACCCAACATCTGTAAGATACTGGGAAAGCAATTCTAAGAGGGAAATTAATAGAATTACCAAGCCTAGCTCAAGAAACATGAAAAAAGATCAAATAAATTAACTTTACACTTAAAGGAACTTGAAAAAAACAACAAACAAAGACCAAAGTGAGTAGAAGGAAGGCAATAATGAAGACCAGAGCAGGAATAAATTAAATAGAGCCTCAAGAAACAATACAAAAGATCAATGAAAACAAGAGCTGGTTCTTTGAAAAAATAAACAAGATTGACAAATCTTTAACCAGACTCATCAAGAAAAAAAGAGAAAGGAACCACATATATAAAATAGGAAATGAAATGGATAAAATGGATAAATTCCTAGAAATATACAATCTTCCAAAAGTAACTAAGAAAGAATCAGAGACTCTGAATAGACAGATTACAACTAGTGAAATTGAAGCAGAAAAAAATTCCCAACAAAAGTAGCCTTGGACCAAATGGTTTCACAGATGGATTTTACCAAACATTCAGAGAAGAACTAACACCTATCCTTTTCAAACTATTCCAAAAAGTTCAAGAGGAGGGAAGACTCCCAAGCTCATTTTACAAGGCCAGCATTATCCTAATTCCAAAACCAAATAAAGGCATTTCAAAGAAAGAAAATTTTAGGTCAATATTCCTGATGAACAAAGATGCTAAAATCCTCAAGATATTATTAGCAAAATGATTCTAGCAATATATTGAAAAAAATTGTTCACCATAATTAATGGGGCTTATTCTGGGGATGCAAGGTTGGCACAATATCTGAAAATCAATAAATGTTATATTCCATGTAAACAAAATGAAGGTTAAAAGCTAGATGATCATATCAATAGATGCCTAAAAAGCATTTGATAAAATCCAGGACCCAAAGAGGCATAACAATAAAATGTAATATGTAAATCTTGATTGGATTCTGACTTGAACAAAAAAAATTAAATAATTTTGAGGAAACTGACACTTTTATATGAACAATTAAATGGTGAAGACATTATTTTCTTAGGTGTGATAATAGTATTACAGTTAAAATGAAGAATGCCTTAATGCTTAAGAGGTACATCCTTAAATTTTTACGGGTGATTTGTCACCATTTGCACAACTTACTTTCAAATGGCTCAGCAAATCATTTATACACATACATATAATGTGGCAAAATGTTAATCGTTGGGTGAATCTAACTAAATAGAAGGTAGCTGTTTGCTGTGTTATTGTTGAAACTTCTCTGCAGATTTAAAATTTTAAATATATATGAAAAATAAGAAACCATAAAAGCTAGAATGATTTCACCTAATGATTCAGATTTGTGGATTTAAAAAGTCCGATTTCCAGCCCTGGCTGGTGGCTCAGTGGATTGAGCACCAGCCTGCGAACCCAAACGTCGCTGGTTTGATTCCCAGCTAGGGCACATAACCAGGTTGCAAGCCAGGTCTCCAGCTTGGTCCCCAGCTGGAGGCAGATGAAAGGCAACCAACCGTACATTGATGTTTCCCTCCCTTTCTTCACCCCTACTTCCCCTCTCTCTAAAAATAATGAATAAAATCTTAAAAAACAAAGTCTGATTTCCCAATAGAGTAATTAGCTGTAACCACATTGCTTATTGAAACTACTTGTCTAGCCCCCAAGATTTGCAACTCAATAGGTGGAAGTCAGCAGCCCTTGAAAGTCTCTTCCCAGATTCTCTCCATAATTTATTAAATCCAGTAAGAATGACCTAAAGGCTCTTCCATCTGGGAAGGCCTTTCACTTGAGAAGGTGAAGTGGGAACTAGGGAACAGAAGGCTTGGACTAGCCATGTAGGCTGTGCTGTTCTTTATACACACGCAGCCTAGTGCTCCTCTCCAAGGTCAGTGACCAGATCAAAATATGAAGTGAAAGATCAAGTCCGCAGAAGGGGGTGGGGTGATTCTCATTTGGAACAAACTTCATCTTCTGAGGTTTGGGGTCCTAGCCACACAAGTCAGGATGAGCAGAACTAACCTTTGCTGGTAAATAAAAAAGGAACCCCAAAAGAATCACTAAAATCCTAATAGACACTCTCATGGGAAATAGAACGGAGGAGGAATGGTTACTGATTTCAACTTTACATATGAGTGTATTGTTCATTACACTGTTTATTTGTTTCATATTAGAAAAGACTTCTAATAAGTGACAAATACTTGGTGATGAATCCATTGGCATTTGTTATACACTTCTTCATGCTTTTTAAAATTTCTCAAGAACCAATCAACCAAAATGTTGTTTCTGCTTTACATGGGACGGAAGGATTTCAAATATCCATCCCAAGGACATGCTAACTTTAGAAACAGTATCATCTCCCGCAATGCATGGTCAGTCTCTTTTCCTAAACCAAAGGAAGAAGAAGTAAAACCATAAGACCGTCGTTTTCCTGACTACTAAAAACCACAGATTTCAATTTGAAATCACCAGGGTCAACAGTTTTTTGATCTAGTATTTCCCCTTATTTCCCCAAGTGGCTAAAGCAATCTTCCCTCTTTTTTGATTTTGGAAGCTAGTGAAATTTAAAAACAAAATGAATGACTCCTTTGGGTTTTGAACTCAATAGGCTTCTCCCTGTAAGATTAGGATGGTTGTTTCTGTTCATTCTAATCCTCAGCAGGGCATGACAAAACAATGGCATAGTAAAGGGGCTTTCTCTTGCGGTGGTGGAATGCAGTCTCAACAGCTGTAGGACAGGGTGCTGCAGCTGCTACACAGGGACTGGGGTCAGTCCCACCTCATGGGCCAGAGTAGGCTGGGCTGATAAAAAGAACCTGGGGCTTGGGATCCCAGGCACAGTGAACTGAATCTTGGAGAGGACAGGGGCTGATACCCTCATACGAAAGGAAAGAATGAACATACCAGTAGCACTAGCAACCTTGTTGAGTTTACACCATCCTGCGGGTTGAGAAATGAAGGGTGCTGGCTGTCTGCAGGAAATGCTAGACTATTTTTGTCAGGTGGGCCCAGGCCCTATAGTGTGAAGGGAGAGTCTACGAAGGGAGAAAACCCGAGGAAATATGTGAGTGCATGTCCATTCTGGAGCATTTTTTAAGTCCTAAAGTTGTTCAAAGTTTGTCCTCTGTAGCTGTGTAGCTGGCTCTGGGATAGGCCTGCCTAGTTCAGTGTTTGGAATCTCCTCTGGCCTCTACAGCGTGGGATATTTAGCAATGATTAGGCCATCTTTGACCACTTTCCTGAGAGTGGTACCTAGAACAGCATAGCGCCCAAGCCTAAGATTGGGATATAGCAGATTTGAAAAAAAAGGAAACCTGTAAAAGATTTTTTTACATAAATAAAGTATGTGTTTAAATAGATATAAGTTAAAATTGCTCTAGTAGAGGCAGGATGGGTATGTCAGAACCTCTTATTTCCTCTACCTTGACCCTCTAATAGATCAGTCTTGAGTTCCCAGGATTCGTCAGAGCATTTTGAAATTACCAGGGAAAATATTAGTAGAGAGAGTGGAATGACCGATCGGCCAAGGTTGGCCATAGTAAGCCATGGGGCGCAACCTTGTCCAAACAGCTTTGTATTTTAAAAGGACAATGTACTCGTTTTACAACATGATATTGGTTGATAGTGAGCAGGAAAAGGAGGAAGATAAAGATGAGGAGGAATAAGAGCTATTGATCAAGAAGAAGTTATTGGAGGTGGAGGGCACTGTGATAAAACAGGAAAACGTACTTCACCGAGAGCCGAACAGGCCGGCTGCCAGCCCCAGCTGCTGCGGCTTCAGGTTGCTGTGCTGCCTTGGACAAGCCCCTTCATCATTTTCAGCCTCCAGTTGGAGTGTTACATGAGGCAACGTATGCAAAAGCATCTGGCACACAGCTTGGCACATGCAAGTAAGGAGTGAATGTTGGGTCAACTTTTTGCTTCTGAATGTGCTGAGTACCCTTCCAACTACAAGGCATTCTGTTAGGCACTATGGTCAAGGACAGATAAGAAAATTTCCTCCGTTCTCAAAAGACTGAAGGCTATTTGAAAAAACAAAGAACATCCTTCAGGAAAATTCACAGTGCAACTATTACAGGGCAGTATATAGTAAGTGCCAAAAGAGCAGTTCAGACATGAGCAATTACTAGGCACTGAGGTGATCCTGAAATCTACTTGGGCTGTGATAGGGTTTAGTGGGATGAGAGACCAGGAGAACAGTGTTAACAAAGTGAGAAACGCAGAGGCTACATAATCCTCAGAATTCTTCCTACGTGGCTGGGAGGTGAACGGAAGTGCCAATAAGTAATTTTCTTTCACAGGGTGAGGAACTGAGACAGAGAAGGCCAAGTTCTCACAGAGTCAGGTGCCCCCTCTCCAGCTGTTCCTGTCATTAGATCCCATTGCCATCACCCTCAGTGGCATGCCCTTGGAAGGGTGTATAGGTAAGGGTGAGTCAGCCAAGAAACGATAGATCTTTACAGAGGTGATGAGACTTGAAAAGTGATTGTAAGTAGGATGCAAGACAGAGAGAAGCTATAAGGATGCAGAGCATGATATCCAATTGTTTGGCCTAGCTCTGAGCTCTTGAGAAATGGTTTGGTATAAAGTAACTAGGAGTGGTGAACTTTCTGAGCCAAAGGTAAGAGTGTTAAAAAAAGACTGAAAAGTATTTATTTGAGAACACACACACTAATGCCCCTCCATAGTCACTTTTTCCTATAATGGGCTTTGCATTATTGTACAAAAAAAGGATCAGTTTAATATAGATTAGAATGCATGACCTAAAAACATGGCATGTGAAGCTAAACAAATAACCACCAGAAAGAGAAATCAGGGCTGATTGGGGCACCAGTCTAGCGATTCTCTTTGCAAAAATCCACAGATGATGTACATCAAGTCTCAGAAATGGTATTGGTGTGCTGTGACCACACATCCAATCTCAGCCAAGGCTGCCAACAGACCCAACCATCTTCTCAAAGTAAAACGGAATTCTCATCTGAAACCATTGTAAGTGCCACTTTTTAGAATAACCATGTTAGGACACAAAACGATTTGCATGCCACTGAGAAGAGATAGCAAATATTTGGCTGGGCAAATGAATGGTTTGGTGGATGAGAAAAAAGTGAAGTCAGGCTTAGATGTAGCTTCCAAAAAGCTGTGTGTAATCAGCTGTTTGGAGGAAGAGCCACGTCAGCATCTTGAGCAGCCTTGCGGGCAGCTTGGAAACAGGGTTCCACTTGCCTTTCTCTTCTCCAGTGAATCGTTGGCTGGGAGCCTGTTTATCTATCTCCACGCACCATATTCTAGAGCAGCGGCTCTCAGGCTCAGGTTTCAAGACCACTTTGCATGCTTAAAAATCACAGGGCGAGGGAGAGGGGGGAGCCCACAAAGAGCCTTTGCTAAAGTGGATAATAACCGAGAAATACTATGCATTCATTTCAAATGACAACAATAAACTATCACATAATAATGTGAATAACACTGTTAGGAAAAATATATTTTCCAAAACAGAAAATTTAGCGAGCGACATAGCACTGTTTGATATTTTTGCAAGTGGCTTGAATGTGCATTTTGATATAAAGCAGCTGTGTTCTTATGTCTGCTCTGCATTCAATCTGTTGCGACATGTTGTTTTGGTTGAAGTATCTGAAGAGACAGCCACAAAGGGAAGAATATCTTAATAGTCTTTTTACATAATTATGTAGCCTCTGAAAAATTTTACTGAACAGTCATGAGGGAGTGAGAATGACAAAGATGCATAACACCTTAATATTTTCATGTAGATAGTTTTAACTTTGTGAATTCCTTAAAAAACAATTGCTAATTCCGAGGCCTTAGACCATGGTTTGGGAATCCCGGCTCCGGCCTGCCTCTAGTTTATCTGGGCCAGATGTATTTCCAGGGGAAATGAAGTTTCCTGTTATCTGTGGATGATTCTTCAATAAACTAAGTATGGACTCCAAGTGTATGATATTCAACCTTATTTCTAGGTCTTCTAAGAAAAGATTTCTTACCTGGCTCCAAAATAACTGCCTGTTCTCATAGCACACATACATCAGATATCCTGATTTGTGTGGAGCTATGAGGAATTGGTGAAAAGATCACTCATCAAGATCGTTGTGTTTTTAATTGTATTTGTGTCTCTTAAAATGCTCATACTTAAAAGCCTTAATTCCAGGCAAAGGGTCACATTTGTTCATTTTAATATACAGGGTGTGTGCAATCAATTGGCAAAATTTTAGTAAAATAAACAACATGCCACAAAAGTGTTGTATTTTGAAATAAATTTATTCTTATATGTAAGTACATAAACATAGTCATCATTTTTTAAATTGTTCAAAAAAGCCTCCATTGCTGCAATAATAGACTCGATTTGACTTCGGAATCTTGAGCATGCTTTCATTAACTTTTCTTTATCCATGGATATGTTTTCAATGTTGGCTTTAATAGCCTCTTTATTGGAATGAAGTTATTTATTAACTTCTCTCTCACAACTGCTGCATACATAATAGTCTAAAGGATTTGCATGTGGTGAACTAGGCGGCCAGATTTCCTTTGACCAGAATTCAGGAACACTGACACTGAGACATTCTTGCACCTTTTTGGCGTTATGTGCTGGTGCACCATCTTGTTGGAAGATAAAAAGACGTCCATTTGCAACTTGCTTCACCCATGGTACAACTACTTCTCTCAAAACATCGAGTAAACATCCTGGATCATCAATGATGATCTCCTGGATGCTGTGTAAATATCTGGACTTGTGCGATCCTTACATATCTTACACATTTTCCTTGTTGGTGTGGCGACATCACGATCAGCATCATACACTTTCTTCATGTTGTAAACTATACATAAAGGGATGTTATTGAAGTCTGCAATTTCCTTAGCAGTTTGTCCTGCACGTAGTCCAGAAATGATGTTTGCTCTAACATTGTATTCCTTCGACACGATGATTGTTCTCAGAATTTAATACTTTTTATCTGAAACAATGATGTTAAATCATAACCTTAGAAACATGGTTTTTCAAAATTAATAAGCATGTGAAATAAGGAGATGCAATGTTATTGCTAATTGATTGTGCACACCCTGTGTATAATATGTATGTATGTATGTATATATGTATGCACATATTTACTAGTTGTCTCCCATGCAGCCAAGTCCTAGGTAAGGAAATTACAGTAGACCCTTGAACAACTTGGGGGTTAGGGGCACAGACCTGACAGTAGAAAATCCAGGTATAACTTGACTCCCCTAAAACTTAACAACTAATAGCCTATTGCTAACCAGAAGCCTTACCAATAATATAAGCAGTTGATTTTTTATGTTATACATATTAAATACTATATTCTTACATTAAAGTAAACTAGAGAAAACATTATTATGAAAATCATAAGGAAGAGAAAATAGTATTGTAGCATATTTATCAATACCATAAGTTTACGTTGTCTGTTTACAAAATGAAGCCTGTGTCAGCACCTATATCAATAGTGTCTTATATGATACAAAATGTTGCAGGAATCATATGCATTATTAACATTAGACATGGAAAAAAAGCTAATGTGAAAAAGAAAATCATATTTATTTATAGCTATAATGACTCATGCATTGATAATGAAGAAGTAACAGTACAGCCTAGTGTAGTCAATGGGATTACTTCTTGGTAGTAAGGGAATCTCCAAAATGTTTTCCAATATATTTATTGAAGGGTTCAAGGGTCAACCATATAAGACTGAATCAAACAGCCAATTTGGCCAAGAAGGTCACAGTCCCTGAAATATGAAGAGGTAATTACAAAACCACACCACTCGCGAGCACATTCTTGGGAAGGGAAGAGGCAATCACACCACTCACAAGCACATTCCTGCTTATAGTATCAGTAGGAGCAAAGGAAGAATGGAGGGCTGTCAGAGAGCCTGCAGTGAAATGAGAATTACATGAACACCCCAAGGAATTGCTTTTCCTTCACAGTCAGCTCAGGATCTTAAAAATATTTTTCTTGAGAAATGAACAAAGGTGACATTTGTCCCATTTGGGCTTATGAGTGGGTCAATGCACGTTTCGAAAATAAATAATTCCTGGCTGACTTGATGCAGATGTTACCCACAGCTGTCCAAGCAGGGACAGAGCGGTGTCAACAGTCTGCTGTACATCTACATTTAAGCATTTTGGCAGAATTCAGGACACGTAGACTACTTGTGTAGGAAATAGTTTGCTTCTCTCTCTGCTGTGCTTGAATCTTTACTTTTTAAAAAAGATATTATGATGCCAGATAACTGAGTATCTGTACAGAAGCTGCCATCTTTATTCAATAAACACTTGTTAGACTTTTTGGAGTACTTATTAGGTACCAGGTATTAAACTGAGTGAATAAATGATGGATAAAACTCTAACTTATGATAGCTACTTATTTATAGGAACTTATAGCTAATATGCCATTCAGCTGCTATGAATTATATCAAACCTATATATTTCTTAACAAAAGTGTTGATAGGCTTCTAGAGTAGTGCTGTCCACAGGATTATTTATAGGTGTGTCCTATATATCTGTCCTGTCCACTACGGTACCCATATTCAGCTACTGAACACTTAAAATGTACCTAATGCAACTGAGAAACTGAATTTTAAACTTCATTTAATTTTAATTAATTAAAATTTAAATAACTACATAGTCCAGTGAGTATAGTATTAAATAGTACAGTTCTAGACTAAACTATACAATATATCTTTGTTTTCTAACCCTCTCAGCTGCATGAATGCTAGGAATGTAATAGAATTTTAAGATACTTTTATGTTAACTTATATTATTCATGTTGTTATTAAGGCTCAAATTTAGGTTAATGTGAAGATTAACATGCTACTTACTTGGCTCTAAAGCAAGACTAGATTTTAGAATAATGACTAGGCTTATGTGACTAGATCTCTGCTTTAAAGTGGCCAAGACATCTTAGGAAATCTGCTGGACATTATGGACAATCATGGACTAAGGAAGGTATTGGGTCTTTTTGATATTATAATAATCTATAAATTGAAAAATTAATCTATTAAAGAACTCTGGTGAGAGTAGAATAGCAAATGCGGAAATTAAAGACTATGTGTGGCAGATAAAAATCAGGATGTCTCAAATGAATAGGTCTCTTCTGAGGAACCCCCAAAAAAATGGGCAAAGGATCTGAACAGACAACTCTCTGAGGAGTGTATAGAGGGGCCATAAGCATATGAAATAATGCTCAACATCACTAGCCATCAGAAAGATGCAAATTAAAACCACAATAAGATACCACCTCACATATGTCAGAATGGCCATTGTCAACAAATCAATAAACAACACTTGCATCAAGGATGTGGAAACAAAGGAACCTTGGGGCATTGTTGGTGGGAATGTAGACTGGTGCAGCCACTGCGGAAAACAGTATGTAATTTCCTCAAAAAAGTTAACATAGAACTGCCTTTTGATTCCGTGATTCCACTGCTGAGAATATACCCAAAGAACCCTGAAACACCAATTCAGAAGCACCTATGCACCCCTGTGTTCACAGCAGCACTATTTACAATAGCCAAGTGCTGAAAACAGCCTAAGTGCCCATCAGTGGATGAATGGATCAAAAAACTGTGGTACATTTACACAATGGAATACTATGCAGCAGAAAAAATGAAGAAACTCCTACCTTTTGGGACAACATGGATGGAACTGGAGAGTATTAGGATTAGTGAAATAAGCCAGGCAGTGAAAGACAAATACCATATGATCTCACCTAATGCAGGAGACTAATGAACTAAACAAACAAATGAGCAAAATAGAACCAGAGGCATGGAAACAAGGAACAGACTGACAGTGACTAGTGGGTAGTGAGGAGGGGGGAGAAAGGCAGAAAGAAGAGAAAAGGATTAGTCAAAGAACTAGTATAAATGACCCATGGACATGGACAACGTTCAGGAATTGACTGTGGGAGAGGGGATGGGGTAGGAGGGGCAGGGGAGAGCAATGGGTGGGGGGGGCAATGGGACAATTGTAATGCAACAATAATAAATTAATTTAAAAACATGAATAACAAAATGATAATAAATACATATCTACTTTAAATGATAAATCTTGCCACCTGCCACAACATGATTGACCTGGAGCAGTGGTCCCCAACTGTTTCGGCACTAGGGGGTGGTTTCACAGAAGACAACTTTTCCACAGACAGGGTGGTGGTGGGGTGGAGGGAGACAGGTGGTGGAGCTCAGGTAGTAATGGAAGTGAAATTTCACCCCCTGCTGTTCAACCTGGTCCCTAACAGGCCACAGCCTGGTACTAGTGTATGGCCTAGGGATTGGACACTCCTGACCTAGACAGAATTGTGCTGAGTGAAATAAGTCAGACAGGGAAAGACAAATGCCATATGATTTCACTTGTACATGGACTCTAAAAAACAAAATAAACAAGTGGAACAGAAACAGACTCATAAATACAGAAAACATTTCAATGGTTACTAGATTGGAGGGATTTGGGGAGGTGGGTGAAAAAGGTGAAGGGATTAAGAGGTACAAAATGGTTGTTATAAAATAGTCATGGGGATGTAAAATACAGCATAGAAAATATAGTCCATAATATTGTAATAACTATTCATGGTGTCAGATGGGTATTAGATTTATTAGGGTGATCACTTAGTAAGTTATATACTGTCCAATCACTGGGTTGTACACCTAAAACTAGTATAATATTGTATGTCAATTTAATTGAGAAAAAAAAAAAGAGGCATAGAAACATGAAATAGACTGACAGGTGTAAGAGGGGAGTGGGGAGGTGGGGACTGGTTGAAAGAAGTCGAGGGGGAGCACTGGCTGGTGTGGCACAGAGGAATGATGCCGGCCTGTGAACCCAAAGGTCACTGGTTCAATTCCCAGGAAGGACAAGCATATCCAGGTTGCAAGCCAGGTCTCCAGCTGGTTCAGTGGCTGAAGGCAGGTGAAAGGCAACCATGCATTAATGTCTCTCTCCCTCTCTCCCTCTCTCCCTCCCCCTCTCTCTAAAAAATAATAAATAAAATCTTAAAAAAAAAGAAAAGAACATGTATGATGGACCCATGGACATGGACAATTGTGTGGGGATTGACTATGGGTGTCAGGAGCAGGCTGGTGGAAGGAGGGGGGTGCAAAGGGGACAAAATTGAGACAACTGTTATAGTATAAACAATTAAATATTTAAAAAATTATTTAAGGTAAAAAGTGATTATCACATGACAGCAAATTATTAATTGCCAAATTAGAAAGTTAGAAGTTTGTGAAGAAATATTATGAGGTACAGAAAGCTAAGTTCACTTTGGACAAAGGCAGTAGAAAGAGTGTGTTGTTAAAGTCAGGCTGAGGACCTGATTGGTGGGGCTTGGTTGGTTGGGTATCATTCCACGAAGTAAGAAGGCCATAGGTTTGATTCCCAGTCAGGGCACGTGCCTTGGTTGCAGGTTTGGTTCCCAGTCTGGTTGAGTACAAGGGGCAACTCTCACATTGATGATTCTCTCCCACCCTTTCTCTCTCCCTTCCCCTCCTGCCAAAGAAACATAAAATCTTTATAAAAAAATAAAGTTAGGCTGAGATTTGAACTCTAAGCTCTCTGTCACTTAATCAGTTTTGTTCCTTGGCTAAGTTACTTAACCTTGGTTTTAACTTCCTTATCTATAAAATTGGGATTGTATTAGCTAATGTGCAAAATGCTATCCCAATACAAAGCCTGATATGTAGAGGCACTCAGGACTGTAATATTACTCCAGTAGTTATGACTGTTAATGATCGCCACCAGGATCTTCTGGAAACAGAGGAAATACATGAAATATGATGATGTTTGTTATAATCAGTGAAAAAGTTTAACTTGCAAGAGGTTTTTAGAGAAATTAGGAAATAAATTTAATAGGTAAAATGGGCCCTCATAATTTCTTTTCCTTGAAATCTTGACAAAAATTTGGAGTTGATTGTCATAGGTAATGGGAAACAATTATAGACTCACACCAAAAACAGTGGATAAATAGATTGGTCTATAGCACCACCCAAGATAAACTTGGGGAAAGGCAAGGAAGGCGTTTAGGAGTATGTTGCAATAATCCAAGTAGGAGATAATGACATTGACAAAATTGACAGCTGTAGAAATGGAAATAAAAGGGCAACCATAAGAGACATTTTGAACAAAGAACGAGTTAAATTTGAGTTTCCCACATTATGTGCCCAGGTATGGCAGGTGAGTGGAGACAGTGACTAATGAAAGCCTTGGGGACTATGGGGAACTCTCTGCTCCCCATCAGACAACTACTTTTGGACACAAGCAGCCTTTGCTTATCTGATCAGTTTATTATAATCATTTCCTATGTGGGACATGACATGACAAATTCTGATCATCTCTGAACTAAAGTGCTTAGTGTCAGGCAGGATATAAGGGAAGAAGGAGGAAAAGAGTTAACTTGACTACGAGTCTTTTATTCCTCAAGTCAGGATGGGTGGTGCTGATGGAAATGGCAGAAGTGGGAAAGGGAGTTGGTTGGCAGCATTTTGTTTTGGATATTTCAGTGGCTATGAATATGAAAAATTCCTGTGAATAGGTCATTGGAAAAACAAGATAGAAACAAATATGAAAGGCTTCTTAGCACTGGAAGTTGCTTTCACTTATAATGAAATATGGTCAACTGCGTTTGGTCTAAACACCCTCAGAGGAGGTAGGTTGACATCAACTTGCCTCTATCTCCTCTGCCTTTAGGTCTGTTCTATTCATTATTTTCATCTTCATGATAGACACAATTACATATAAGCAATCTGATGTGTACAAATCATACAAGTATGGGAGGACTAGCTAAAATACTGGCTAATATAATCAAGATACAGAACAATTTGTTGACCCTAAGTTAAGGCGATAAAAATAAACAAGTGCACCCAACAATGCAAGTATACTTGATGGTTCTATCTATCTATCTATTTATCTATATTACTGTGGGGTAGATTTTAAGAAAGCCTAAGAAGATCGAAGAGAATTTCTGCTTTACCCTTTGTTAAGTAAATTTTTAGTTTCTTCTTTTGGGCCTTTGCTAAAGATTCAATTGTGACTTATGAAAGATCAAAATATTTAATGAAGGCCAATACCAATTTGTTTGCAATACTCTTGTGGGCCAAGCCACCTGCATGCTGAAGAAGAGACAATAAAAGTCTCTTATTGTGTATGGAGGGGCTGGTGAGGATAATGAAGTCTCTGTAGCCAAACACGGAAGGATTGATTCATTACTGGGGACAGGAAGAGTAAAAGGAGTCCTCCAGCCCTGCTAGTATTTGTATATTATTTTTACAGCCACCCCAGTCAAATCAGTCCAAAGTATTCTCGTGGCATATCAAGAATAACTAAACAAACAAAAATTAACAAATAATGTTTAGAAAGATTCTTTTTAGCTCCCAGGAAAACCAAGGGGGTGTCTGGGTGTGGCTTTAGACTTTGCATACCTTTTGTCTAACAGCTAGGTTTTTCAAACCACTTCCCCTTCTGACATATGAAAAAGGCTTTGTTGTGTGTGAGAACCTGCTGCAGATTTCTGCACATGCTACCATGCCTGGTTTGGTCAGCTCAGGTTGTTTACAGAGCTTTGGGCATAAGTGGGACCCTCCTCATCATGCAAGGGTCTCCTGAACTTGATTCTGGGAGATAAGCAATGTGAAAGGGACATGAGCTTCACTTCCACTCCCTGGCTCAGCCCAGCTTCTTGCCCGGCTCGGCTTTTTCCCCACCTTCCCATTTATGCCCATCTTCTCTTCTACTTCCCTCTTTCACTTGTTCCTCAAAACCTGGAGTGGTGGAGAGGTCGTAAAAAGGGAGGCAAATGAGCTCAAGGTTGGGAGTGGGGGTGGGGTTCTACCCTATTTCCTTGTTTTTCTTTTTTCTGGGTGTCTCTGTGCAGGTAAAGGAACAGAAACGTTGACTCCATGATGCCCTGCACAACCCAGGGGGTGCCATTCACAATGTGACCTGTGATACAGAGCACTTCTTGGAGGGAAATCTACCTTTTTGCAAAACCGGTGCGTTGGAAAGGGGCCTTGTGTTTTTGGCTCATTTGAAGTCTTCCTGCTACACTTTAAGCTTTTGTTTTTGCTGAAGGGCACCTGTGTACAATCATCTGTTCAGAAAACTTGTTGTTTAAAATGCGAGTTTCCTGTAAACTTTCGTGAAAGCCCCAAAGAAAGTTTTAGCAGGCTAAGGAGTTTGTATCATGTTCCTTCTTGGCCATCTTTTCCCCTAGTTTTTCAGTCACCCTAAGGATAATCTTCTGAAAACCTTCAGAATGCCTGTTTCATATACCATTGTTGTTTTCCTCTGAAAGCAATCTAAAAGCTCTTAAGTTCACTCAATATTTTTCTTTTTTGATCTATATCTACAGTTGTCTCAAATTGTCAAATGCTAGAATCCAGAATTCATTATAAAATGTATGGGTCTAGGCCCTGGCTGGTAGCACAGTGGAAAAGGTGCTGACCTGTGAACCCAAAGGTCGCTGGTTTAATTCCCAGCCAGGGCACATAACCAGGTTGCAAGCCAGGTCTCCAGCCAGGTCCGTAGCTGGAGGCAGGTGAAAGGCAACCAAACATTGAAGTCTCTCCTCTCTGCCTCTATCCCTTTCCCTCTCTCTAAAATATAATAAAATAAAATATTTTAAAAAAAGGTACGGGTCTGTGCTAAAACACGTGTATGTGTAGTTTAAGGTGGGGGGTTATTTCTTCTAATATGTACAAGGACATTCTCCCAACAGAGAATGAAGCAAATAACCATAATCCTATGTCTCTGTACTACGCATGCTGTTCATAAGTATTTGCCAGTGTTGGTGTGGATGTGTGTCCATGTTTGGGAGATTGTAGAGGGCATGGAGAACGGAACCAACAAGCCTTGCTGAGGGAAGCAAGAATGAGGTGACAATTGGTCGGATGGGTTCGAGCTGAGAATTCACTACTGTCCCACATGACCCCAACAGTCTCTTTGAAGTGAGAGGACAGGGAGAGGGTTGCCCTGAGGGACACCTAAGAGGTGAGGCTTTCCGAACCAGGCTGTGCAGAGGAAGGGCGGGCCTTTATTCATCGTGGCAAGCAGGATTATCAGCAGCTAGGGCCTCCATCCTGACGATTAACATCGTAAGACTCGACAGGGGTGTTTTTGCTTCGTTCCACTTCTTTTTCCAGGACTTTCACAGAAAAGTGGCTATGCCAAGAGAAGTGGTATAGATCATGCTTGATCTATAGTGAAAAAGAAAAGCAGTGTACCTCTTTTGGGGGGTGGACAGATGACCTGAGGGAGAAAAATAAGAAAACTCCCAATTAGGGAATGAAGCATAGAGGCAAATAGGAAAGGGCTCTGGTGGCACAGGGAGGCCAACCTCAGAGTTGGACCATGCGCTCGTCACTCTGTCTACTAAAGCATGGCGTTGTGGACTGTTAGAGGCCAATTTTAAGAACTCTGTTTTCCCTTATACGATAACACACCAATGTTGATTATACATTAAACCAAATTGTATGATTACAGCTCAGCTTGGAGCTGTTGCCTGCCAATCCCATTTTTGTCATGATGATAAGTTGGCATGATTAGCTAATCTTTACATAACAAAATATCAAACCCGCTGAACTGCTATCACATACTCCTTCCTGTGGGAAATAAAATATCATTTCCTTTCACGAGAGCTCCAAGTGATACTGTCTACACACTTTTTTCGCATAATTCCTTTTTGGCTGCACAAGCAATCATTCTGAGAGTAGAATGTGACTTTCCTAGTAGGAAAGGAGAAATTCAGAGTCCATGAGAACAGGTGAAATAGCAGGGGACATATCTAGACCAATAAATATCATTCAGCTATTTAGAAGGTGCTATGGATCCATATGAACTGAAACAATAAAAAATGTTAATGTTAGAGTCATGTGACAAAGGCCTGACAAAGAACAGAGTGGAGACAGCATCCTCCCATCCAAGACAGAACAGCAGAGCATGGCCTTTGGAGCCAGATGGGAAGAATTCAGATGAGTTACTTCTCTGTGCCTCAATTTTCTCATCTGAAAGTGGGAATAATGATGACAGTACTCCCTACCTCCTAGAATCATGAGAATATAGGACAGTGCACACACACAAAATAAATCTTACAGCTTAAATGCTTTTCAAAATCATGTCTTTCAAAATGGTCACCTTCTTACCTGATGGATTACAGTTCTCAGGTATTGTCAGGGTCCCCCTGGGAATGCATTGAGGCTTGGAGCCCCATGCAGGCTAGGTGAAGCCTGTAAGACCTGACTGGAAAACTGGGAAAGCTGGGTGCATTTGTGTCTCCATGCTATAGCCAGTGGGCCCTGGGTGTGGGAATTTGGTTCATAAGAACATTGCATATGACCTTTGGAGCCTGCCATGTTCTTTCACCTCAGTTGACAGCTCTATTGTACCAGCAGCAAAAATTTTCATTTTAAATTTGAATGCACATCCTGACCTGAGTGAACTCTCGGTGCTCCTTTGCTTGTTGTTCCTGAACAATATCCGTTTTCCTGTAATTAGCATTGTTTAGCATTGACTGACAAGCTGCATGCCTTCAAGCTTACCGCTTTCAATAAAAGATCTTTGGGAATGGAGAATAGGGCTTTAGGCCTTGAGCCACTGACTAGCCTTCTTCCCAGCACAAGCTGCCTGGGGAGGTTCTTTTCATTCGCGGCACCCAGGGGATCTCTGCAGGTCAGGGGTCCCCCACAAGGTACTAGTTTTTAAAATATTTAGATTTTTAATTTTCTATGTCTATATTTGGCTTTACACAACAGCCGGTATTTTCCATCATTAAATAATGTATGTATAAAAATTTTATCTCCACAAAATTTTGGCCCATAAAAAAAAATCTTCAGTTTATATTTACATATGGAGTCCCACTATTCTATTTGCCTTAAGCTCTTATTCCAAGATTGTTAGTTAAATATAAAAAAAATTAAAATTCATAGTTTTAACACAATTTAATAAACTAGGTTCACATCTGTAGGTTAATACTCTAAATGGAAAGGACTATGGTTTCAAAAGGAAAATCTCTCCAAATAAAGGAAGAGAGATATAACCTCTATAAAATACCATTTATAATTAGACATTTGTGCCCTAGAAGTGTATTTAGAGATACTATCTTTGTATGTCAACTATGATATTTCACCACTTTAAAATATAATACATGGGGAAGTATACATAGCCATAGCTAGTTTTAGCAAACCTGATTCACCAAAGAGTTGTTGGCATCTAGTTTATGTCAGTATCACACTGTGCTTTTAGAAAAAATTGTTCTGGTGAACATTTGAAAGTTCGATGTATTGACCACATTTTCTTTTGTAACCTCAGAGTGTACCTTATATTTTCAGAGCTCCTGTTTTTCCACTTCTGAGGCTTTGGGAATTTGGATCAGTAGTTTAGGAGTCAAATCAACCTCTGTTGGTTGCTGAGGTGCAGCAAGAGGGAAAATTACCCCTGTCTCAGGGAATCCCGAATTCTGACCTTCTCTAGGTGGGTCAGGAGTCAGGTGGAAACATTCTCCACCAGGGATGAGTTTCACAGCCTCGAAGCCTCGGATTCACATTTACCCATGCTGTTGGATTTTTTTCCTTCTCCTACATCTCCAAAGAAATCCGATGTTTCTAAGCATTAGTAAGAAGTAGGTTATTGTATTTGTTTTTCTCTCAATAAGTATTCGGAGCCCCTCAAAACCACTTTGAAGGGACTCAAATCCTTTTGGTTTAAACCAAGGTTTTGAAAGCATTTACATTGAAGATGGAAGCATTTTAAATAACAAATAAGATAACAAACACTCCCTGAGCTCATAGTCTGTGGAAGGTAGGCCTCATACCCAAAGCTTTCCTTCAGTAATGCCTCATTCCATCCCTGTGAGGCAGAGGCTACCATTGCCCCTGTTTTACAGGGGAAATCTGGACCTCCAAGAGCAAAGCAGGTAGCAAGAGGTAGAACTTGGATTTGCACGTGGATTGTTCGGCTCTGCAGACCATTCTCAACCATTGTGCAAATCCACGAGATGGATGATCCCCAGGAATGCAGGGGCAACGAATACACGGATACGATATTAGAGTATCAGTAGGAAACTAGAGCCCTAAAAACTACTAGTGATGAATTATTGTGTGATTTGAAACCTCACCCATTTAAAACATGTCCGTTTTGAGAAAGTGGAAAATCATTTTGAAGTAGTGTATTTTAAAGAGCTCTTAATTCCAGGGGCAAAACAAAATCGACTAAAACTTGTCAATATTTAAGTTGGAACTTCAACAAGGAAGAGTACAAGGTCCTGCTTTGATATTGGGAACCCCGTGAACATGTGTAGTTTTAGATTCCTGGCTGACTTTGAAATCCGCTCACTGGATCAGATTCTCCAACCTTCTTAGAACAGGTTGACATTTTTTGGCTCCTCCTTTTAAGGGCTGTTGATTGTCCTTGGTGCCACCTACACCATTCAATAAACTGGGTTGGTGCCTGTGGAAAAACTTAAACTGCAGGGTTCCCTATTGTCCTTAGGGCAGATAATATTAAAAGTTGCTGTGACTAACTGCAAAACAAGTTAGCTGTTATAGCCAAGGGTTCAAACAGGCCATGAGAAAACAGTGTGTTTTCAAAAAAGGTGGAATGAACACATTTCAGAGATCAAACAAGTAGGTTGGCAGAGCAGTCATGGATTCCACGTTACTACTTTTAGAGGAATGTGGCACTTTGGACTCTGAGCCTCAAAGGTGCTATTATGAAAGTGAACTTTAAGCTGTGTGAACAAAATCAGGTTGCTGGGGGAACTGTAATCACTTATCTTTCCCCCAAAGAAGTCTGCATATAATGGGGAAGCAGAGGAGAGGTGTCTAGGATATTTTAATGGTGTGTTCTTTATTAAAGAATAATAAGCGAAAGAAAAGGACTTATGTGTTGAAAAGAGGTTTGAATGGGATATTAATTAATTCATTTGACCAGCATTAATAAAGCTTCTGGCACAAACCAGATACTGGATTAGGGGCTTTGTCAGCAGAGGCAAATTGGACCAGGCTCTGTTTTCAGCGACTGCTATTCTGGGTGGGGAACAGAGCGAAAGAACAGATGTTCTCCTGGCAATATGATGACACTGTGATGGCACACAAAGAAGCTACCCAGCTCTTTTGGGGAGGCTATAGCCTGATAGCTAGAACAGGTGACCCTGAAATGTGAGTGTTTCCCTGATACGCAGGGTATTCCAAATATTTAAAATTTTCCCCTTAGAATGAACAAATACACTGTTGGTGACACGGTCTAGCGCAACACTGTCCACTGTGATAGCCACTTGTCACATGTGGCTATTTAAGTGTAACTTTACATTAATTAAAGTGAAATAAAGTTAAAAATTCAGTGGCACTAGCCATATTTAAGCCCTCAATAGCCATAGGTGACAAGTGGTGACTTCAGTGGAGACATGAAACATCTGCAGCATCACAGAAATTTCTACCGGACTAGCACAGCTAGAGGAGAGGGTTTTAGGGGGTTGTGGCAAGAGCCATGCCTGCAGATGAAGGTTGTCACCAGAGGACGGAAACCTTACCTGTCATACCAAGGAGATTAGACTTTATCCACTAGGCTGATCCTCAGCTAACTTCTACAAAGGGCCAGATTGTCAATATTTTTGGCTCTTGGGACCACATAGTCTTTGTCAAAAGGATACAACTCTGCTGTAGGAGCTTGAGATCAACCATAGACAATATGTAAGTGAATGAGCGAGCCTGTGCTCCAATAACATGGTATTGGTAAGAACTGGTGAAGGGACGGGCTAGGCTGGGAGACTAATAGCTTGCTGGTCCCCACTCTAGACTGTTAGGAGTCATGGGAGAGCTTCAAAGCCAGAAGGTTGCATAACTAGGCATATACTTTCAAAAGACCCATTCGAAGCAGAGTGAGGGTGGATTTAAGAAGTATAAGATGCAAGATTGTAATAATCCAGTCAAAGAAGACAAGGACCTGAATTCTGAATTGTTACCCATTGAATACAGTTGGAGAAAAGGGAATGTGTATGTGCTTTTAAATTGGATTGCTGGGCTCTGGTGACAATACAGAAATATTAAATGACATAGAAGGATAAGGCTTGAGTTAGAGAATATAAGAGTAGGAACAGTTTTGGCAAAGAATGATGACTTCAGTTTGGGTCCAATGGTGTTTGAGGTGCCATACGTGTGAGTCATCAGCAGAGGATTAGTCACTAAAGCCTGAGCGAGTGACAGCATATACAGAGGGTGGGAGGCAAGAGTAAAAGGGATGCAAATGACAGTGCCTTGAGTATTACCAAGGGGAAGATATAGCAGCAAAGGAAGAAGAACCAGGGAAGGGTATTTCAGAGAATAAGAAAAGACTTTCAAAATACTATTGCGAAAACTAAAAGGATTCCATTTAAGTTTGGTGATTGGAAGGCATTTTTGGAATATTACCTAGATTTCATAAAACAAAATAAAATAAAATACAATATCTGGACTCTCTTTTTTTTTTAAAAAAAAATACATTAAATGGAGTGATACACTTTTTACATCCTTAGTTTCTCTTCTAGCATTAAGTGGTAGAATTACTTAAAAGTAGGGAGATGATTAGGATGCTTTGCTTCTCACCTTGTAAATGACATAGCCCAGCAATTGCTCTCTTTAGGGGTGGAAAGGCAGGTAAGATCTTGTCTGGTCACCTTTAGGTGACCTCTACAGATTTCTAGAGTGAGTCTCATGCTGTGAGTGTTGGAAAGCGGTTAAACAACTTTAAATGATATGGAGCTCTGATTTTAGGGTACATGAAAACAAAAAACAGTGGACTTCTTAGACAAGGGACCCTGGAATTTTAATATGTAATAACCACTCTTGATACATATAAAGGTTCTATCCTAAAACCACCTTAATAAAGGAACTAAGCAGAAACAGCTGTAAGATAGAATCATGTGATCGGGGAGTGTTCCATTTCACCATTTAATGGTCAAAGGATTAGTCATCCTTTCAATGGAGGATTTTCAAATGATTTATAGTTACCTTTGAAGCAGTTAATATTGGGAAAACATTTTACATGCCTCGTGCATAAATACACATCACTGAAACGTTGGATGATCTGTTATTTAAAATTTCATCTGAAAACACGGAAAAAGTAGCAAAAACCTGCTCATGGTTTTCAAGAGTATTTCTAGAAAGAATTAGTATTTATTTCTGAAAGAATTGCTTAGTTGGCACATGCAAAGCTACAAAACACACATTTCTGAATATTTTTCATTAATTTTGCCTCTATAAACTGTAACAAGGGAGAGTGAAAGTGAATGGCAATACCGTAACAATAATTAAGAAGAAATATAAAATAAGGAGTCCCTTCATCTGTTGTAACTAATTGGCTCACTAAGTTAGACTGGAATATAGTTTTAATCAACACTACAGTTTCACTGTGAACTGCTTCCTGCTCCTTGGCCCTGACTCTGCCCTGATCTGCAAAGTCATCTTGAAAATACATAAGGGATACTTGAGTAGGTATAAAATCTTCAAAGTGCAAAGTGTGAAAAGTAAATTGAACCACTATAGAGCAATACTAAAATGGAAAGCCAGTTACAATATACTGGCCCATGCTTTTGATACTAAGAGAATTACAATTGGATTCGTAACTAGAATTTTTTAAGAACTTAATAAAATCATGAACTTTACTTAGAAAAACATGTGGGTAAGGACATTAATGAATATTGTGAAAAGAGAAGCAATGTTGGAAAGAATGAGAGGGTAAATTATAAAATTATACTTAAAAAGACATGATAATAATACAAACATAAAATGGCTCAAAAGAGAGCCATGCTATGTGATCATCTAAAAATAACAAAGAACAGGAAAAGAGAATATCTAAATAGGTATTATTTTAAGAAGGAAAATCAGCAGAGTATGGATGATAGTATTTGTCCAAATAGCTGTTGTTTTTTAAAGAAATTACAACAAAGAAGACATTCATATACAAGAGAGAGCACGGTAGATTCAATACGAAGTTCATGAAACAGCAGGTCCCCACTGTGCCCTGTTTCTAGGCTACTTTGGTGCCATTTCTTTATACCCTGGGGAGTCAGTGAGTGCAATGGTTTAGACTGGATCTTAGTTCAACCACTTACTTACTCACTGGTTGCTAATTACTTAATCTCTTTTGGTTTCCAGAGTTATAAAAGGAGTCAACACAGTGCACTACCCAGGGTTGTTATAAGAATTTAACAAGCTGGTATTTTATTTTATTTTAAAAGATTTTATTTATTATTCTTAGAGAGAGGGGAAGGGAGAGAGGCGGAGAGAGGCAGAGAGAGGCAGAGAAAGAGAGAGAGAGAGAGAGAGAGCCATCAATGTGTGGTTGCCTTTCACCTGCCTCCAGCTAAGAATCTGGCTGGAGACCTGGCTTGTAACCTGGTTATTTGCCCTGGCTGGGGAATTGAACCATCAGCCTTTGGGTTCGCAGGCCAGCACACTATCAACTATGCCACCAGCCAGGGCTCAAGCTGATATTTTAAAAACACAGTGGCTGATATATAGAAAGGATATAATAAAATGTTAATTATTGTTATCAGATTCCTTATTTTCTCAAATGCAAAGTTTGAAAAGTGTTTTGAACTTTGGTATAGCTCCGGACAGTGCTATACAAAAGGAGGAAGACAGAAACAATCTGCTTTTCTATTCCTAAAGAAAAGTACACTTTTTATTGCTCAGATCATCTAGTCTATTAATCTATTCTTCAAAAGTTCCTGAAAGGAGCTTGTAGTGGAAATAACTAAGATATTTCTATAGAGTCAGGAAACCCTTTATAAAATTTACAGTGCAAGAAAGTGACTCATGGAAACTCCTTGAAGTAGAGGTACAGTATAAAGATACCTCTCAAATATGAGTAAACGTATTTCTTTTCACTTTTTAAAGAACCCAAATCTGGCGTTATTTCCATGAAATAAAAATGTCCATAAGCACTGCCAGTATCCATCTGGGAGCCCAGACACTCCCTGCTCTTCAGAAATTGTGCCAATCCCTCATTCTGCACCCTTGGGAAATGGCAATGACAACAGCCAAGTGAAAACTGCATGAGCTGAAGTTGGTTTATATTTTGTGAAGCAAGAATTCTGTTTGTTATTATTTGTGTGTTACAATTATAATCTCAGTGCTCCTACAATTTAACAGAAATGCATTGGCATAAATATTCTCATTTCTATCTAGGGTGAGAATTTTGTTTTAAACCATATATTAAGTTAGAAGGACGGTTTTGCCTTACTTAGATTGAGCTCTTGTGAAATTATGAGTCTGTAGCAAATATCTATTGACCACTGGTGATATGCAAGATAGCAAAATAATTGGGGGGAGAATGCATCTGAATATGAAAGATGCTTGATGAGAATTTCAAGGCATTGGCAAGAGAAGCTGAAGGCAGGACATGCCAAATCAAGAGGGATTAAAGTGGGTGAGAGTGGAAAGTGGAAGCTTTCTTGAAGGAAGAAAGTTGGAGCCACATATCAAAGAACTGCCAGAGCTCATTTGGCTGAGCTGAAAGGAGAGAAGTAGTACAAATACAGCTATAAAAAGCACATATGGAAGGTCTTATCTTTTGTCTAGTAATATGTCGAGGGAAATATTCACAGATTTCCAGTTACAAAATAAGTCACAGGATATAACGTACAGCAGGATTAGAGTCAATAATATTGTAATAACCATGTACAACGACTGATGGTTATCAAACTTAGTGGGGTGATCACTTCATAGGTTATATAAATGTTGAATCTCTAATGTTGTACACCTGAAACTAATATAATATTGTATGTCAATTACAATTTTTAAAAATGTTCCTTGAGGCTTTGTTCAGATGGTTTCTGTACATTTTCCTTTATTTTTTGAAAAAAAATTCATTATCATCACGCATCTCAGTTTTACAAGAAGAAAAAACAATATATCTATTTATATTTAGAAAGAAAAAATTTTCCAGGTATCTCATTAGTGGATAAACAGAGTCTATATAAATAAATGTAGTGGTAAAGAATATAGGAAATAGGCCCTGGCTGGTGGCAAAGTGGATAAGGTGTCGGTCTGTAAACTCAAAGGTCACTAGTTCGATTCCCAGCCAGGGCACATAACCGAGTTGCAAACCAGGTCTCCAGCCAGGTCCGTAGCTAGAGGTAGGTAAAAGGCAACCATACATTGATGTCTCTCTCCCTCTTTGCCTTTCTCCATCCCTCTCTCTCTGAAAATAATAAATAAAAATCTTAAATATATATATATATATATATATATATATATATATATATAGGAAATAGAATATTAAACTAAAATGACCAATTTCATTGCCCAGTATATATGACATTTAAACTACCCCCCTTAGTTTTTATTATGAAAATTTGTAAGTATATCATCCAAAAGCGGAAAATAAGTTGAAAATGAACATTGAAATACCCCCATTTAGATTCTGTAATTGTTCACATTTTACTATTCTTGCTTTTGCTTTATCACATCTATTGATTAAACCATTCACCTCTGATCTTTGATGAATTTCAAGGGGAGTTTCAGACACCAATACCCTTTTTGATACTAAAAGTCAACTATCCCCCAATACTCTCTCTTGCATACTCAAGACCAGTCCAGAACCCCCAACAGGTTGTTCTGCATTGAAACCTGATCTTTTCTCCCAATCTAGACATGGTTTCCAATCCAAACATGCTCCATATCAGACATCTACTCAGAAGACAAAGTTTACCAAACCTTACACTGACTCCTTCTATGTATCCAGAACCTGTAATCTATTCAACTCATACATTATCAAAGCCAGAAAGGGAAGCCACAATACAAAAGCCAGAAAGGGAAAACATCTGATGTGGAGTTGCCAACAAGATAATCAAACAGATCTTGTAATGGGGACTGACCCAACCTCAATGTGGGGAAGGAACAGGGAGAACAGGGCTTCTCAGAGAACCCGAGAAGACAGGCTTTGCAGTGGGGCAGGCTTCCATCCTCAGTCTGCTGAGTCCAGGAGCCCTGTATTGTTACCATCATTTTTCCTTTGGACTCCCTTGTGGACCTAGGGCACTGAGAGGTACAGATGTATTAGAATAACTAATAAGAAGAGGCAAAGAAGGGGAGCAGTTTAGTCAAGAACCTAGTATGGAAGTACCATGGACATGGACAACAAAAGGGATTGACTTTGTGGGGGAGTGGGTGGGTGGGGGAAGGGGACAGAAGGTCATAAAAAGGGGATGGATGTAATACAACAATAATAAAATTTAGAAAAAAAAAAAAAAAGAATAACTAATAAGGCCCTGGCTGGTGGCACAGTAGATAAGGTCTGGCCTGCAAACCCAAAGGTTGCTGGTTCGATTCCCAGCCAGGGCACACACCAGGTTGCAAGCCAGGTCTCCAGCCAGGTCCATAGCTGGAGGCAGGTGAAAGGCAACCACACATTGATGTCTTTCTCCCTCTGCCTCTTTCTCTTCCCCTCACTCTAAAAATAATAAATAAAATCTTAAAATAATAACAATAAAATTTATTAGAATCTTAAAATAAACTATTTATGGATTGCTGTATTTCTAGCCATCAGTTAAATGCAGACTTTAACAATGGAAACAGCAGCACAGATATTGCAAAAGCAAACATGCAGAACAATGCTGGTTTTTATAAACTACTTGCCCAAGAAGACAATATTCCCCACCCCATTTCCACCCCAACATTGAACACCTGCCTGTAATAAAGTCAAAGAAGTGAGAAAACAGTTTTCTTACAGATCAAAGGGCAGGTGCAGCATCATTTCTCAGGTGTGCCAATAGACTTGCGTGTACGTCTTGCAAATTAAATACAAGGATTTACCACGTGAAAGGGAAGAACAGTGAGATAAATGCAGGTATAGTAGTCAAGATACATAAAAATTATGTATATCTGGATTTTCTTGCCTAATTAGCCATCAAGACATGGTCATTCTGGTTACTTTCCAGAACTTCCTCCTACTCTCCTTGCCCTGATTATCAAATTCAATCCATATTTGCTCAGGGTGTCTAATTTTTACGTCTACTGAGAATGGAAACCATCTATGCTGTGTGTGTTCAGTAACTACAGAGAGACTTGTCTTTGAAATCAAAAGTGACAATAATTCCACCCTCATGACTCTTTGTTTGTTTGATAATGAATAACAGAAAGCTTGGAAACTCCCCCACCCCCTTCCCAGATGACTAATTTAAACAGCCTGTGTATCTCTGCCTTATTGTGTTGGGGTAGCTATTTAAAAAAATTCCACCCAGCCCTGAAACGCTGTCTCATGCAGTTGTGGGTACATGCGATAAAATTAGTTTCTTTCCGGTGAATGTCTGCTTGTGATAAAGTCAATTCAACTACCTTTCTTTCCAAGTTGTAATAAACAAAAATTGCAAGTAGTTTTTTTTGGTACTACAACGTCCATGTACTGACAGATTAAAAGGTATTCATGTAAGTTAAACCTCCCAACTAGCTATCTATTAAAGTGTTTTTACTAGATTTCACATGAATTCTTTCAACTAAATGTCTGTCATAGATAGAATTGCAACTCCACTTGTTGTAATCTCTGCCAGAATTTACATAAGGGTTGAATTTATTGTTGGCTTATCAGTTTCTGTAGCTAAAATCTGACTATAGAATAGTGCTTCTGAGCTTTGGTTTGATAATTCCACTAACTGGTTTTAAAAGGCATGTAGTAACATTCTGAAGTTTTTAATGAAAAAAGGGCAATTTTTTATTGAATCAATACTTTTTAAAGACCATATAGCAGTTTGGGGGGAAAATGGTTTTTATAAAACAAAAGGTCCCAATATGAAGAAAGAGAACCATTCTTTAAATACTTTTAAAAAAAGCTCATTCTTAAAATACTTACTTTGACTTGTTTGTTTTGCAGATTCTTTGCATGGTTTACTTACAAAATAAATGGCTTAGAGACATTTTGTACAACTTTTGCTGTTGCAGGTATTTTTCAAGGACATTCATGCATAAACCTATGTAATCCTTATAACATGCATAGTTAAGTAGGTGTAATTATTCATCTCCTTTTACACATGGAGAAGCTGAGGTACAGCAAGGGTCAATTGTTCCAATTCACATAGCTGTTTGGAACGAGTTTCCAACCAGGGAAGTGCAACTCCAGATTCATGTCGGACTTTGTCCACTTAAAGTTTACCAACTTCCACTTGGGATTCCAGAAACACTGGGTGACAGTTGGCAGCGATTGTCAAAATGGGCTAAGCCGTAAATGAATAACTAAATGAAACTTTGACTGGATGCTTGAATTGTTCGGGGAAATTAAACGAAAAAAAGTACCTAAGCCCCACCCAGGCCAGCTGAATCAGAATCTCTGGGGTGGCAGGCAATTCACGTGTGCAGTCAGGCTGAGACCACTGATTCCAACTTTTTAGCTAAGTCAACACAAGGAGTCTCAAACTTTAACCTGCATCAGGGCCATCTAGAGGTTGTTATGTCTCACTCCCAGGATTTGTTATTCAGTCTCCGGTGGAGTCCAAGAATTGCTATTAAGTTCCCAGGGGGTGTTGATGTTGTTGGTTTAGAGAGGACTCTTGGAGAATGACTGTCTTAATAAGTTGGGGTAGGGACAACAGGGTGATGGAGACCTGGAAGAAACGGGAGGATCCTTCCAGTATTTCAACAACCCTGATGCTGACGCATGTCCTCTACTTCGTTGATTTGACCAATGTCACTGCTGCAGGATAAGGGGGAAAGGAAAGATATGATGCTAAAGGGAAGTGAGGGAAAGGAGATAGAGGAATCAACTTTGGTCAGTAAATTAAAGTTTTCTAGCTTTCTCGCTGACCACATCACAAGGATAGATAGACTATGACATTAAAATATTTCAAGATGGCCACACTCAAACAGAAGATAAACCATTCTAGATCAGAAACAGAACAGAAAGGCAAGTCAGTTGGCCCAGGAGGACTGGAGGATGGGTGAGCAGGCTGTTGGTTCAGAATATGGAGCCGTGTTTGTTCAGCTCCTAGGGCATAACCTGAACACCTGAGCTAGGGTCACTCTTTGAAAACAGGGGCAGAAGCAGATATGCTTTTCCCATCCTTAGTACCATGAAAGGAGGCCTCTAAAAGTTGGGATAGACAAGCATTTCTCAACTGGGGATGATTTTAATAGAGCATGGATGGGGTGGGGAGAGAAGATTTTGTAATTTCTGGAAATCCTTTATGTTGTCACAATGTGAGGGTGGGTGGGGGGTGCTACTGACATCTAGTGGATAAGGACCAGAGATGCTGCTAACCATCTTACAATGCATAAAAGTGATGAGGATGAGAAACCTTGGGTTAGACACAGCCTCAGAGCCAGAACCTGGGCTATGATCCAGTTGACTTAGTGGTAAATATGTGAAGGGTGCCCTGGCTGGTGGCACAGTAGATAAGGTGCCGACCTGCAAACCCAAAGGTCACTGGTTCGATTCCCAGCCAGGGCACATAACCAGGTTGCAAGCCAGGTCTCCAGACAGGTCTGTGGCTGGAGGCAGGTGAAAGGGAACCATACATTGAGAAAAAAAGAAAAAAAAGAAAAAATATATATATGTGAAGGGCAACATTAGTGTGGGCCTGGATCATGCAGCTGTCTATATAGACCTGATTCAAGCCAGAGTCCTCAGGAGAAAGGACAATGAGCCCAATATTAGAAAAGGCACAGAGAAGGCAGGTAGAAAGGGAAATGTCACCAACCAACCAAACTTTCTCAAACCAACACAAAATTCCAAATTATGAGAAGAAAACTGTTATTAAGAAGTAAAAACCCAACAAAATAAACAATTATAAGATAGATTTACCTAAATAAAGATAGCAATCTGAAAGACTTCAAAAATTCAGGACCAGCAACAAACAAGTGAATAATATCAATAGGAGAGTATAAGAATATTTGAAACAAAAATAGGCAGATGTTAGGCAAGAACAGATAGTTGTGAAAAACAACCAATTAAAACATAGGAAATAAAAACTTAATGATTGCAATAAAAACTCTATATGAACTAAAATCTGGATTGGACACAGCACGAAAACTATCCTGATCTATCTGGCACAGAAAGGTTTCCAGTACATGGAACTGGATTAGTGTTAAAACTGAAAGAGTGTTGGGCAAACAATTCATCACTGTAGGTAGATACAGATGAAGAAAAACTTAGTGAGTTGGAAGATAAAATTGATATGCTGATTTATAATTCACAGAGTTCTAGAAATAAATACTTTAGAAAAGCAATTGAAATATGGAGGTTAGGTTGAGGCTATCTAACTATCTAATAGAAACTCTAGATAAAATAAATAGGAAAGAGGAAATCGTAGACTAATACTTTTTGAAGAAATAATAGCTGAGAAC
Source organism: Noctilio leporinus (assembly GCA_004026585.1). Lineage (NCBI taxonomy): Eukaryota > Metazoa > Chordata > Mammalia > Chiroptera > Noctilionidae > Noctilio > Noctilio leporinus. The sequence goes on along the minus strand of PVIW01001746.1, from coordinate 4,650 downwards.
TTTGAAGAACTGAAGAAAGTCATGAGGTTTTTAGATTAGGCAATTACAGTCATAGGGCCAAATCCAGCCTGCCACCTATTTTTATAAATAAACTTTTATTGGAACAAGGTCAAAAGTTTTATTGGCTATGATTGTCTATGGTTGTTTTCATGCTACAGTGATAGAACTGAATTATTGTAAAAATTTACTATCTGGCATTTTACAGAAATGATGTAGACCTTTGCTTTAAAATACTATTCTGAATGTCAAATAGGATAAGTGAAAATAAATTCACATCTTTGAAGTATAATAAAACTGCAGAACATAGGCATCTTAAAACAAATGACAGAATTTCACTTATAGGAAATGACAGCACACTTCCATCAATGACAATAGAATTCTGATGCCACTGGAGTAAGTCCATAAAAGTTCGAATGCTGAGGATAAGTTTCAGTTTAGAATATTTATAGACAGCTAAATTATCATTTAAGAGAGAAGTTACAATGAGAAAATTTTCAGTCATGCAAAGACCAATATACACCGTAACATGTTTTACCCTTTTTCCCAATTAGCACCTAAACCTGTCATTCTTCTGAATGCATGAGGACCATGTATTCCTACCTTGATGTCCTTGCTTAGCTGAAGCATGATCATGCCACTTATTTTGGCCAATTAAATGTGAGTGAAATATTCCAGCTCTTCCAACGGGAAATTTTATGTATTTATGTAAAAACATTATAATTAATTAATTAATTTTGGAAAAAATTTTATTTCATTATTTTTAGAGAGAGGGGAAGGGAGAGAGGCAAACAGGGAGAGAGACATCAATGCATTGTTGCTTTTCACCTGCCTCTAGCCACAGACCTTACTGGAGACCTGGTTTGCAACTCTGTTATGTGCCCTGGCTGGGGAATCGAACCTGTGACCTTTGGGTTCGCAGGCCGGCACCTTATCCACTGTGCTACCAGCCAGGGCTTAATTTATTTTTACAGAGAGAGAAGAAGGAAAAGAGAAAGAGAGGGAGAGAAATATCAATTGGCTGCCTCTCAAACATTCTTGGACTGGGGACTAAAACTGCAACCCAGGCAGTGACCTTTCACTCTGAGAATGGAGCTCAACCAACTGAGCCACACTAGTCAAAGCGCAAGTGTGAAGTTTTAAGAACTAGAAATAGAGTTTGAGAATTGCGTTCAATGGATAATTATATTGCATTAGGTCCTTGTGTTTGGGAGGACAATGACAAATACTAAATAACTATAGAAATGGTTGGACAATAGGTAAGAGCATATGTCCTTGGGTAAGAAGGTATATAAATCCAGATCAGAAGAATCAAATAAAAGAAACAATGATAAACATGGGCATTTCATAGATACGCTGACCAGTGTGACAGATGGGAGCTTGGCCATGGAGCCACACTGATATGGGAAGTAGACTTATGATGGTGGAGGCATCAGAAAGCAGTAAGGGGAAAGAATAGTCTAAAATAAATAGTATTAAACTGATTATCCATGTAAGAATATATTAGATGACTCCCTCATGTCACAACTGCAAATAAAATCCGAATGCTTAAAGACCTAAATATGAAAACCAAATCTTCAAACCATTTAAAGGAAAGATTAGGAAAACATCTTTAATATTTAGAGGTTGAGAATAACTTCTTTAAAAGCACATCAAAAGTAGAAATAACAAAAGATATTTTGAAATGTGACAGCATTGAGATAGAAAATTTCTGTGTAAAAGAGATGACAATAATAAAGTTAAAAAGACACCAGAAATTGAGAACATGAAATTCACAACATATACAGTATAACTTACATGGGATTAATGTTTAGAATTATTATTAAAAGATTGTCTATAAATCAACATGAAAAATTAATCCATAAGAAAATAATAAAACACATGAGGAGAATCTATAGAAAAGGTTACCTGAATGGTCAATAAACTTATGAAGACATTGCATCTAGGTAGTAATCAGGAAAATTAAGACAACAATGAAGTTGAGTTCTGTATATAACAAATTTTCAAAACTCTTATCAATAAATCTGGCAACACCAAATTTTAGGGATATTATAGAGAAATTAGGCTTGTGGAAGGCGAATTGTTACAATGACTTTGGCAAAAAATTTGCTAACATTTAATAAACTTGAATGTGCCTATATTCTCTATGTAAAAGGATATCATTCAAGACTGTTTGAAATTGAAAATATTGACAACAAATTAAATATTGGTGCATAGGTGTATAAACTGCAATATAATTATGCAGCAATTCAAGAAATTGAACCAGAGCTGCATGTGTCCAAATGGATATATTTTGAAAACATACCAATGTAGAATGAAAAACAGCAAATGCAGAAATCATAAAAATAAAACTGGGTAAAACAACAGTCTATGTCATTTTATGGATATAGACATAGGAAATAAAAATATTAAAATATGGCTGGGAAAGCGAGGTGCCATTTGCTGAGTCAGTGGACCTCTGCTCTTGGCAGGAGGAACGTGGAACTTGGAAGGGCAAAGTGAGGACTTCAACCTTGTCTTTTGTTATGTTTTGTAAACGTGGCAAATGGCAAGATCATGCAAAATGATGATATGTGTGAGATCTGGGTGGTGAGTGAGCATTCGTTGTTATTTGTTTTATAGCAGAACTGTAATATTTTTACTGTATTTTATACTATAATAATTTTAAAAGAAAAGGGCACGAGAAGAAAGGGCCGATGCAATGTGTCTCTCCGAGTATTAGGGAAGTAATGTTATGTTACCAAATAGAGAACTGAGGGTTCACACCCGTTCTTCTCAAGAACAACAGTGCCACACGCTTAACATATGCTAAATTCTGCTCCAAGGCATGGCTGTCATTTCCTCTTTCACGCATCAATGTGTAAATGAAGGGATCTCCTGGAATGTGAACTTCTCACCCTTGGCTTAAAAATCACTTGTCACGGCACAGAAGAAAATTTTAACACATTGGGCTAGATCTTACTGCCAAAGATAGATGGCTACTTTTGCAGAAGGGGAGGATAAGAATATGTCAGGGGATAGGAGTGGGGGTGGGGTTGGGGAAGCAGGTGGAGGTGACTGGATTTCTATTTGGAGATATTAACATATCATCTAGGATTATAAATGACCCACCTCCTCCAGCTCACAAGAGAAGGTCAGGAATTACAACTGTACTTGAAAGAAGTGGGTTGGAACCCCAGCTCTCAGAAGGAATCTTCTAGATTGGATTTCAAATATCCTGATTTCCCGGGGGCCACCAGCATTCCACTGAGTTTCCATTACAGCCCCCCAAGTTAGTTGCAGGTCCCCAAACAGGTTTTCCTCAGAAACCCTATATTTGGTCTCTAACTTTTCTGTTTGCAACTTTGAGGCCACCATTTTGAAGGATAGGGGGAAAAAAGTCAATATTTAAGTCCCAAGCCATCATCAGATCTATCTGTCTGGCAAGGATGCGTGTCACCACCTGAACAGTAGCTCTGCTTTTAAAACGTAGATTATGTAGGAATGGTGCTAATTCCTTCCCTTAGGAGCATCCTGTAAATTTGACCAAAATAAGGTCAAATTCCTTGTCATGGCATTTAAGGCTCATCAGTTAAGTGGCCTTAATTTCTGAAAGCACCTCTTGTCACTCTCCTCTAGCTCACCCTCTAGACGTCCTGGTCTCCCTGAAGATCCAGTCTCCCCTCTGCTTCCCTTCTTTCACACCTGCCATTTCCTCTGCTGGACATGCAGGTGACTTAGGGGCATGTTGAAATTTGAGACCACTGCTCCAGGGCACCAGGACCCCACCTGTGAGGCTCACCCTGTGTTCTCATGGAGCAGAGTCTGGCATGGATTAGGGGAGCCACAAACCCTGGTTGAATGAATGAGTGACAACACATTCCTTTTGTCAAGCAACTCACATGAGAACTGAAAGCTAATCAAACGAGCAAAACAAACCAATAAAAATCCCAAACATATACTTTACTTAAAACCTTCTATGACTTGGGTGTAAAACATTTTTTCCTCATTAAACATGAACATACAAAAATTTATGCATTATTGGATATCTTTTCCCAGTCTCCCCCATTTTTTCAGAAAATTCTGCAAATTGCAATGTACCTAAAATGCTTGTCTTGTGAACAGGTACGATTTTCTATTATTTCCATTTTCGGACTACTGAGTGAGCTGATCCGTCTAAGGTGGCAGACAAGTCAGTTTCTAAAGGGGTGAATGTTTGGAGAGGCAGAATCCTATTGCCTATGGCCTTTCACTTCTAAAATGTAGAATCATAAAGAACAGGGGGAACCCCTGGGCTGACTCTGTACTTAACTGAGTGGCTTGAGAAAGAGATGGAAAGACTGGATCAAGATTGCCCAGGGTGAAAAAAAAAAAAAAAAAAAAGATTGCCCGGGGTGCCGGGGTGTTATGGGAGGCTGGCCTGGAACCCAGCCTTCCTTGCTGCTGTGTGGCCAGTACTCATCAATCTTCACAGCAGTCGGGCTTGTCCTCACAAAATCCCGATTACTTCTGTGCTGCGCTCCCCCAGGTTTCCACAGTAATGAAGGTCAAGCTGTTTTCTGAGAACCTGGACATCAAGATTCAGTTTGGAAACACTGAAGGGAATTATCAGCCCCGCCTTTTCTAGGTGACTGCCTTCTTCTTCCAGGTGCAGCTGCAGCTGCGGGGGGGGGG